>JAHIAM010002333.1:0-52961 GCA_021605205.1 Aegilops longissima | reverse complement strand
TCCAACCGCCTGAAATGGTCGAAGACAGCTGGGAGTTGCATTCTTAATGCGCCTCGTTCATCTTGTGTGGGCACTCAAGAACCAACATTTTATTATCCAAAATCTTTTTGCTCTTCTTTACCATGTTCCTCTTCGTTTTCTTAATATGTTTTCTCCGTTTTAAATACAAGTCTTTGTATATATTCCACCATGGACTACATATGGAGCACAATGAGTGAATCTACACTCTAAAATGTATCTGGATACATCTCAGATGTGATCCATAGTGGAAATCTCTACCAAGACTTATATTTTGGAACAGAGGGAGTATGCTAGTAGTACAAGATGTTCCTTGTAATCAAGATGAGCAGGACATTTGCAGGTAGAGGTCTATACGGTCGGTTGTGATGGCCACTTTCAGCCTCTTTGATTCGTAGGATCTTGTAAACATAGGAATAGGATTTGTAGTGGCCTGCCCACTTGAATCCTACAAGAATAGCAAGGAAATGCACGGAGCTGTGTCGCTTTGAGAGTTACATCGATATTAACAGACTGCACCTTCACTTGAAGAGAGCTGGTATCCGGTTTTCTAGCCGCATCGCAATACTAGCACATATATTCTAGCAAGTTCCACTTTGCTGATTTTACTCGATGCTTAAGGTTTTCCCTGATATCTACATTATGATCTGTAGCTGCTTTGTGTCGCACTAGCAACAGTCCACTCTTGAAGCTAAACACTGCAATGACTTACAAAATTGGCACCAAGGCATTGAGTGCCATTCTCGATGCAATGAAACTCATACGCCCCCACCTATTGACTCTTGTTCGTAATATGATCCTAATGACTATTCTAACCTCGAGGAGTCAAAGGCGATGGCTCGTCCTGTTCAGCCATCAAGGTGCCTGCTCTAATTTGGCAATGTTTTATTGATTGCGGTATCTTGCATATGTTGTCTTGCATTTCTTCTACTTTGTTGCACCGCCATCTCGCTTAGTTTACTCATCATATATGTCGAGATGACATGCCCATCCATTATCAATACATACTCCATCTCGTCATCATACCATGTTTTTCCACTCAAATGATGTTCGTGTGCATCGACATCAAAAGGAAGAGGGTGATTGCCGAACCTCAAGGAGCACCAAAGAAAGTCCTTGAAAACATGGTGGTGCCGGAGAAATTAGACAACACCCCACTTATATTGGCTGTACAACTAGTGACACAAAACGTAGGACCGACTCCAGCAGACTGCATCCATACTTCACCGGCCACACCACTAGCCCCACCACACAGACCTGACTCAAAGAAAAGGTATACCGATTTCATTTTTCATAGCACCAGTTGTACCACGTAAAAATCCCACTCCAAAGAAAAAGTACAACAAGTCCACCAGTCAAGACCTATCCCAACTGCAGAGACGGCCAATTCCTGCAGATTGGAACCCCATTCCATTTATTCCTAGTTTAAAAGACAATTCTTTCAATGTTGTTAGGGACTACGTGCATATATTCCCATCATGGGAAGATTATTGTGAAGACAAACACCATTTTCACATCTTCCTGTCCAACTTACGTGTAAGTGCTATTATTGATGGTTATTATTTTCCTGTTTTCTGCTGATTGAACACATCAATGGTTTACATTACATTGTTGTAACTAGGCGAGGGTCAATCTGGATAGTCATGACGAGAAAAGCTTGCTTGTGCTTTTCAAGGAAGCATTGCAGCAGTATCGGTGTTACCTGAGGAAATCACACTTTGGTGGCAAGTCTATAAACGAATTTCCGTGAAGTCTCCTGTGCTAAATTTAGAAGACATTGAATGGAAAACCTTGTTATGCACCGTCTCGCTCCTGTGATGAGGTAATGTCTATGAAATCACATGACAATTTGAACTTCTACTTTTCCGCATGTGCCTTACGGATCTTTTTGCAGGAAATCTGCTCAAGAAGAATTCGCTTTGAAAAGAACGACAAAGATATCGCAAATATGCTGCCCGCTGGTTTGCTCTTGTTAGTACCGTTGTCCTCAGATCACCGTACTTGCATACATACCGGTTCATTATGTGACAGAAGATGCATGATAGCTTGCTTATCAATTGTTCGCCCAAATTATCTGATCTGTATGAATGGTTACATTAGTGTAGAATATATCCAATGCCAATGTTTTTTAGCTCTGCATTGTTCTTGTAAGTACATGCTGTCCTTTATCGCTGTACTTATAATGACAGTAGTTGTTCATGTACCATCACTCGCAGCTTATTTTCCTTTGCCTCCATTTTCTACACATCGATCTATATTTACTCTTACCATAAGGTTGGTACTCAAGAAGTTTAGTTGTGCATTGCTCTTGGTTGTACCTTTTGCCTGTATCGCTGCACTTACATTTATAGCTACTTGGTTATGTAGTATCAGTCTTCATCTTATCTTAAATATTCTCCATTTTTCGTATGTTATCACATATATATTTACTCTTAACAAAATGTAGAATAAAGGCAATACTTTTGAAAAAGATTCCGTGGTAAACTTCTTGAATCCCCCCCCCCATCAGCATGGACAAGGCCTTTATAGAGCTTGTCTTCACCAATAATGTAAGTTTGTCCATCTCAAGCCTTCAAACTTTGTTGTATATATTTGGTTAGGCATGACTACAACAGCTGTTTATTTCTGGTGTTTTCATCAAATTGCTTATTTAAAGTTTATTATGTAGTTCATAAACAAAAGTTTGTCCTTTCTCAATTTAAGTTTTCAGTTGTACAACCAAGTTCCTTCTTCATACCATGTAAATTAAACTATACAGAGCAAGTGATCTTATTTTGCACCGCATGTATGCTTCGTTTTCATCCGTAATCCAAAGGTGTGGTGAACCTACCCACTACAAAGACAATGTCATATTCTGCAATGTCTTAACTATGAACAATGTCATATCATTGTACTATTATTTAAACCGTCTCTTTATTTTCCAATTTGAAATGGTATAAATTGACAACACACTAACCATTGTTACTTATGAGTTCTTGATCTGTAATCCAGTGTTGTCGTGAAGCTGCCAACTCCTTCACAATGTCATTTCCTGCCATGTCTTGACCTGAACAATACCATATTGTGTTAATGCAATTTTAAATTGTGTCACTTTATTCGTCAGTAAGAAATGTGATGAATTGTCAAGACTGATACTTTTACGCAAAAACCTATCATCCGTCTCGCTTGTTTATCTTTCAGAGTGAAGAAGATATAAGTGTTGAACAAGCGCAGCCTCATCATCTTGCTCACCGCTATGCCGCAGTCACAAAGAGGGCTAACCTTTCTTGAACTATATTGAAGTGCTGTCGGTTTTGTATATTATTTTGTCGGCGTGTTTATTTGCACCGTGGCGCATCTTTGATGACCAAAGTATGTAATCTGCTCGCTTGTGCTTTATTATCATAGTGGCGAACTTTAATGCCCAAAGGGATATAATATGCCGTAATTTCTTTATTGTATAGTCTAGGTTTTTTCTTATTCACGATGTTGCAGTTATTTTATCAGATATATATCCTGCTCTTCGCAGTGAAACCGCCAAACCAGAAAATTACGGTACATTATCGGGTCGCCATGCAATCACGATGTAGGTTGGGCCCAAACGCGCCGAACAGCTCACGGCCGGCAGCAGCCCAAAATGAACCCCGACCCATGATTGTGCGAATCAAATCACGGCTTTTAACAGCCAAAATTGTCTCAACCTTGTTTGGCCCAATCAGATATCGGTCGCGAAAGCAGGCCGGATGCAAATCAGGCCGTAGTTAGCCCAACTATATGACGGCTTTTAACACCGGAATTAATATAGGGCCGAATGTTAAACGGCCCTTAACAGGCCAAACTAATATCGTGCCAAATTACTAAGTGGGCTTTAGCAAGTGGGCCCAAAAGCATAGCGCCCATTGTCGGGTCAATTTGATATGGGCCATAATTGAGCCCAAAGCCGCTTAAAGGGTCGGACTCGATCTCGGGCCGTAATTTGGCCCAGAATGTGGTAGGCTTATAACGGGCCGGATCTCATATGGGCCACTTTTAGGCCCCGAACGTGGCAGGCCATTAATGGACAGGATTAGATATGGGCCAGCATTTGGCCCAAAACATGGCAGCCAATTAATGGTCCGCCTACTAGGGTCTCTCAAAATCTTGTGGGTTTACCACCGGCCGCCCATTAATGTCGGCGAATTGTGGGTTTTAGCTAGGCCGGCCCATTATGATCCGCAAGAATCTTTTGGGCTTTTACCTGGGCCGGCCCATTATAGCACGCAAGAATCTCGTGGGCTTTTACCTGGGCCGGCCTATTATAGCACACAAAAATCTTGTGGGCCTTTAGCTGGGCCGGCACATTATGGCCCGCAAAATTGTGGGTTTACTTGGCCGCCCATTATGGCCCGCAAAATCTGTGGGTTTTAGTCGGGCCGCCCATTATGGTCCGCAAAATCTTGTGGGTTTTAGTCGGGCCGCCCATTACGGTCCAAGAAACTTGTGGGTTTTTAATTGGGCCGCCCAATTAAACTTATTGGGCCGCCCAACTAAACTTGTTAGTGTGCACACGGTCGACGATCATAGGCGCTCTTCGTTCAATGAGTGGATGACATCCGTCCCAGCCGTGAGCCGACACGCAGTTTCTCCACCAATGATGATTTTACACGTGAAAATCCCCATTGTCGGGCTGATCGGATCCAAAACCCGATCCGATAGCTTAACGGCGTTCGCTACGGTGGATGCCACGCGTTTGGTCACCCTTGACGAAAAGCACTTCGGACGCGCGATTTATCGTCATGGAAGTGGACACTCGTGATGATAATTTTCGTAATGTCATGGAACACTTCTACGACAAAGATGTGTATGACTATCTTGATTCTCGCTATAAATTTTTCATGGATGTACATGCATGACAAAAAACGCGACCTACTGTGACAAACACATATCATCACGGAAGTGTATTTTCTTTGTAGTGCCCCCCCAAATAATCCCATGTGACTGAGACCAAGAAACATAATTTTACACTCGATATAGGTCCAACCCAATGTATATTTTGCTATGTTCAATGGATCAATGCGGTAAAATGGTTGTGATCTCTTATTTCCTTTCTCGTTGTTTCGTTTTGTTTCTCCATGAACAGGTTTTTGTGCCTACAACTAACGCAATTTGGTGATGTTGGCATGTGGCTGGGAAATGACACTGGCATCTCAATTTCCAAATTCATCTGCATCCGATTGACACACACAATATGGTTAGAATTTTCTCGGCCAGTGTGTCCTCGTCTCCCGTGCTTGTTAGTTTGTTGATTACATAATAAAATGAATAATTTATATCTTGCCTTTCGTTTTTACCGACCACCCTTACTATTTTGCGTTATGTAACAATATAATCGGTAGTTAAAACACCAAGCTACTTGCATTGTTTATTGTAAATTTTGGTTGTCATTATTGATTTGATTTCTCCTCCGCTGGCTTGTATGGTCATGAATATGGAAAAAATTCATTCAGTTTACATAATTTTTTTCCTTGATACCAAAATCCTATCTCCGGTACCACTTAACATGATCCTTGTTCACCGATCGATAGATTATTATATGCTCATGATTACGCTTTCCCTTTATGAAGATATTCTTGCAGATGCACCGCATACACCACATTGTAGTCCATACTTGTTACGTAGGATAGTTGGTGCTGAAAATAAATAATAGCAATGTACTAATATATGATATGAAAGCAAGGCTTTTGATGGAAAAGGAATGTAGACTATAAATTTTATATTGCACCTCAAAGTTATGTGGAATTATCAAGCTTTATCAATATATTGTGTGTGGTGTTAGATAACCTAGACAAAGATAATTGGTTTTTTTGTGGGTTGGGGGGAGTTTAAAAGTAAAACATGAATTTCTAGGACAACAAATGACTATGTTTTTCTAGCAAAGCACCTCCAAAAATGCTCTCATATTTTTCTAAGTCATGCGATGGGGGCGTTTAAGATGTATATTGACGGATACAATATATATTATAAACTAGATGGTGCCTCATGGTTATGCAAAAATTCATTGCTATATACTCCAATGGTATTTGATTATTTGGAACAACAATCTTGGATAAATATATAAGAACTAAGACTAAATATACATATAATTTATTATATTTAATTACTACGGTTGGCCTTTTTCAAGCATGTTTGCATGTTGAGTTGGGTCTTATTCATGCATGTAAGCATGATAAGGTGGCATATGTGCATGTTGAGAAATATGTTAACTGGGGATAGCTATTTAGATAGATAAATAATACATACAATTTATTATATTTAATTACCGAGGTCGTCTTTTCATGCATATTTGCAAGTTGAAGTGGATTTTTTCTATGCATGTGTTCCAACATGATGTGGCATGTGTGTGTGTTGAGAAGCATAGGTTAATGAGGGCTAGTTAGTTAAATATAGACACTACAAAAAAAAGACACATCCGTGACATTTTGGGCCGAACGAAGTTTTTTTCTGTCATACATATGACACTTCTATGACGATAATTGTGACAAAATCCGGTATCATCATAGATGTGGTGGGCTCCTAATTCTATGACAAAAAATCATGATAGAAAATGTGCTTTTCGTCCTGGGCGGGCCGGAGACGCAGCTGCATGACATTCTTTGGGCCGTCCATGACGGAAAAAAAACATGGTAGAAACGAGGGGGAGGAAAATTTCGGCGAGTTGACGGTTACGGTGGGAGGTCGGGGCGGAGCGATGCTGCTTTCTCAGACGAGCGCTGCAGTGTGCGGGCGTTAGCTCTAACTAAACCCGAAGCGAGGCATTGGGCTCTAATCAACCCGAAAGGACAGACCGCAAGCTACGCGAACCCGAAGCTATCGATCGATGGCTGTTAATCGAACCCGATGGTGCTATTCTTCGCCATCGCTGCTAGTGGGAGTTGGGGGGGGTTGATGAACAAGGAGCGTGGTGTTGCCTCCGGATGAACAGAACCCGTGGTGTGGAGGGCTGGATGAACAGAGACGGTGGAGGGGTGGCTGGAGGGTGGTTGAACAGAGGTCCGTGAGCGCCCAACACAAGTCCGTAGCGCCCAACACCCTCCCGCCACCCCTGCTTCGACCAGAAGCGCCCAACACAAGTCTGTTTCGGGTCTGCTTTGGCGGTATGCCACACACCTCCCGATCATCAGACCCACGCTTTGACCGTAGGAGGTCCGCTTCTCCCATTTGCGGCACGCCACACCCTCCCGATCAACAGACTTCTGCTTCACCATAGGAGGTCCGCTTCTGCATTTTGCAGACGCCAGCCCCTCCCGATCATCAGACCCTGCTTTAACGTGGCCGGTCGAATAAAAGGTCAGATCTCCGCCAGTCAGACGCCAGCCTCGCTTCCATCGCCTGCTCCGCCCAAGCCTCCCGGCGAACACGACCACACATTTCGCTCCGACCCAGCCGGTTGGCTCTATGAACACGACGACGATGTTGTTTCTCCGTTCACCCAGCCATGTACGATAAAAGCGAGTAGGCGCTCGAGACCCCGCCCGTATGTAATGTGACGCGGGTCAGATTTTCTTTCTTGCACCGCCGCAGTAATGCGACGCAGTACATGCTACGCGGCGCGCTTACTACTTACACGCGCGCTTACATCTACGACATACGCGCCGCTTACATCGACCAAGATGTACATACACGTCACACCAGAATGACAACGCCACGACGCTTTAACCATGTGGGTCCCGACCATCGTGCACTTCCTTGCGGCGAAGATGTAGCCGGTGGGTCCCAGCAATGGGGTGAATCATTTGGTTTTTTTGCCCGGACGCACTTCCTTACGCGAAGATATAGTTGGGGGTCCCAGAGTCGGGGAAACGCTTTTTTCACGAAATACGAGGCCCGTCCGCTGGGTCCCAAATTGTCGTGGAGGAATCATTATTTTCCGCGTAATAAGGAGGCACTTCCTTGTCGCGCCGTGGACCTAGCTGTCACCTCTCCACGACAGTCCATGTCCGATGGAAGTCGCTTCTGACCACGTTGACCATGCTGCGCCGAGAACAACAGGGCGATGGACAACGGCAAGGCCTAGGAAGGGGACGACGGGGAGCCGGGAAGACGCGGCAAAGGAAGCCCGCGAGAGGAGTACAAGGGTTCACCGTTCGGCCGGTGTGAGGTTGCTGCCGCCGCAGGCCCGCCAGCGGTGGTAATAGTAGGGGCGGTGAGGCTCCGGCAAGACAGCCGCCACGGGAGGCAGGAGCATGCGGCACGACCGGGCGCTGCTTTGGGCGGCTGGAGCAAGAAGACCAGAGGTTGAAGAAGCACTACGGCCGTTGGATGGACATCGTACGGTCACTACAGCTAGAATCGTTCATATTGACTAAAGTTTACAAAGGCCCCCGTCCCAGTCAACTTAGTAGGCCCACAAGTCAGCCTCCCACAATGGTGGGCCCCAGCTAGCAAGGGAGTATTCATTTTTGTGTGTAAGAAGGAGGCACTTCCGTGGGTCCGAATGACAGCTGGGAACGCTTTTTTTTATGAATACGCTGGCCCGTCTGTGGGTCCCGTAAGTCAGGGGAAAGTTTTTTCGCGAAATAAGGTGGCCTATCCGTGGGTCCCTCGCTGTCGTGGAGGAATAAATATTTTATGATAATAAGGAGGCACTTCCTTGGCGCACCGACCCAGCTTTATCAGCCTCTCCACATACAAGATTTTTCGATGGAAGTCGGTCATTGACTGACGCTGACCACGCCACCGAGAGCACCAGGGCGGTGGTCTCGAACGACGGCGAGGCCTAGGAAGGGGACGACGCGAGCCGGGAAGACGCAGCAGGGAAGCCCGCGCGGAGAGGAGTACGAGGGTTCACTGGTTCGACTGCGGCGTGAGGCTGCCGTCGCTGCAAAATAACAGGGGGTGTGGGTGAGTAGAGGGATACCCTGGGCCAGCGGTGGGAGTAGTAGGGGGCGGTGAGGCGTCCGCGGCATCACAGCCGGCCACGAGAGGCAGGAGCGCGCGGCACGACCAGTGCTGCTTTGGGCGGCTGGATGAAGAAGACCAGAGGTTGAAGAAGCACTATGGCCGTTGGATGGACATCGTACGGTCACTGCAGCTAGAATCGTTCATATTGACTAAGTTGACAAAGCCCTCCGTCCCAATCAACTTAGTTGGCCCACAAGTCATCCTCCCACTATGCTGGGTCCCATCTAGCAGGGTGGGTATTCATTTTTTGTGCGTAATAAGGAGGCACTTCCTTGTGTGCGAAGATATAGCTGGTGGGTCCGACATGTCAGCGGGGGAACATTTTTTCGCGAATACGTAGGCCTTCCGTGGGTCCCACTGTCGTGGAGGAATCATTATTTTATGCTGCATAGTCCACGGCCGATGGATGTCGCTCGCTGACCACGCTGACCAGGCCGCCCGAGAGCACCATGGCGGTGGACGACGCCGAGGCCTAGGAAGGAAACGACACGGAGCCGGGAAGACTCGACAATGGTTGCCCACGCGTGGGGAGTACGAGGGTTTACTGGTCTCGACCGCCCGCCGGAAAATAACAGGAGGTGGGTGAGTAGAGGAATGGCCTGGCCAGCAATGAAGTAGGGTGGGCGGTGCGGCTCAGACGGCAGCACAGCCGCCACGGAGGCGGAGCAGCAGTCCCACCGAGCTGGTTTGGGCGGCCGAGCAAGAAGACCAGATATTGAAGAAGAAGACGGCCGTTGATTAACATCCAACGGTCATCGCTGCTAGAATCGCTTAGGACTAAGTTGACAAAGCCAGAGTACAAGTCAACCTAGTAGACCCACAAGTCAGCCTCCAAATCTGTCCCAAACAGCATACAGCCCGAAATTTCTAGCCGGATTCAAATTAATTTTAAATCTAAATCTCATATTTACTAATTGGAGGCACCTTTCGAGACTCCACGTTAATCCACATCATCATGATTAATTCAGCCATTAGATTTAGAATTTAGTGGCCAAGATCTATTATAAGACCTGCCTTATAAAAAACAATGCGTACATAAAGATTTAGGTCTATACGTACTAAAAGAGTAGACCTTGCCTTATTATAAAAAAATTAAATTGGGTAAAAGAAGGAGTCCTCACGCTATAAGAAAGGAGAGCCATATTCACCTGCGTCCAAGTTCCAATAAATTAGGTACCTTCATGCTTTTGAAAAAAAAAGAAACAAAATGTACGTATAAACCATGTGCCTTTTCCCCACGCTAAGAAAATGAGTGCACACCCCTATTTCCAACTATACAGAAACCACGTTGATGTCCATTTGAAGAGAAAACCATATGCAGTCCAGCTGCCTCACGTTAAAAAGAAAGCCTAAGTCTGATTGATCTTTTTTGAATCCTCACGTACAAAAAGAAGACCCAGTTAACTAAAAATATAAATCAGACACACGTACATAAGTCTCTCCCTATTCACTACTATGTATCATAATCCCCGAGTTTACTAATTTATTATATGAAATCACCTAAGTGTAACGCAAGAAGAAAAATTTGAATAAATTGTCACGGATCAAAAAATATGTGAACCTAATCCTGTTAGGGAAATCATTGAATGAATATCATTTGTTTTTTTAACGTGGTTGGAATATCACTGCTTTTATTTAGGGCTGGAAAAGGAGATCATCAGGTATTCCAAACAAGGGACATCAACCAGATCCATTATGTTTTATGTTTCTCGAGGGTAAAATATATTTAAGTATATGAGATACTCTATCGTTTGATCCACATTGACAAAAAGAAGACCCAATTAATTAAAATAAAACAAATAAGATAGACAGACATAAGTGTCTCCCTATTGACTCCTACGTAGTATCATCGCCAAGGTTATTAATTAAATGTATGAAATCACCTAATTGTGTCGCAAGAAATAAAATGTGAATAAATTATCACATATAGAAAAATATCAATGAACTTCCACCCTACTTATTGTACAAATTATTGAGTTTTCTTAACAATGATCATTTTATAAAGTACATAACTTACCATTTAATTTCATGAAAAGAACTTACGCAAAATGCTTTTCGATATGTATTATCCATGTATTCAAAATAGCTAGCCCGTTCAGGTGCACGGGTTGATGACTAGTATACCTTAATTAAAATTCAATGAAATTTTACCCGCACAAAAACAATGAAATTTAAAATATCAAAATCCGAAAGAAAACAATATTTGGGAACTAATTGCCTGTTTGCTGTATTTTTTTTCATTTTACAGCCCATTTATTATTACTTATAACCCATTTATTATTACTTATAGCCCATTTCTTATTACTTATAGCCCATTTATTATTACTTATAGCCCATTTTCTTGGCAAAATGCATCCCTCCTCGTCTTGAAAGATTTCCGGCCCAGCAGGGCGTAGAAAAGCAAGTAGGCCTATGTTGGTTATTCTGCAAAAAAACAAAATAGCTGGCTAGCCATTTTTCAGAATGGAAAAAAACAAACTGGGCTGGTCATGTGCTAAACATATGAAATAAAAGCCTGGGCTAGATGGGCCACGGGTCCCGCACAACCCAGTTGATACCCTTCTCCGTCCCGAAAAAACAAAAATACTGCGTGCGGTGCTGGGTTCCCTACTGTCATCCTCACCATAAACAGTCATCTCCTTATTCCTCTCGGTTGTTGACCATGTTGACAATAGCGGAGGGCGGCGCTGCGGCGAGCGCGGAGGACGATGGTGAGGCCTCGGACGGGAACGAACAGGAGCCGGGGAAGATCACACCCAGCCGCGGGAGGCGGGAGCAGGCGGTCCTGCCGGCGCTGGTTTGGCTTTGGCGCCTCGAGGAAGAAGAGACTGAAGAAACGCCACAGACGTTGAATGTCAATCGAACGGTCAAGGTTGGCACAGTCGCTTTTTTACTAAGCGACACCAAGTAGCATACTTTTATATATAGGAAAAAACTGCGAGGAAAATGCGCTCGCTTACCGCCCTCCTCACAGGAACGCTCGCCACATAAGTGACTAGCACCCTTGGTTTTCAACCGAGAGGTCTTGGGTTCGAGTCCGAGGAACTCTAAATTTTGTCCTCCTTCCTTCCTCGCAAAAAAGGGAAAGAAAACCAAAGACTTGGGAAGGCGACAGTAATGCTTAGTGTACCAAAGAAGAGACGCTGCGAAGTTTTAGAAAAAGAAAGACGTGTTCTCGTAGCTGGTTCAATTCAAACCTAGACTATGACTATATATGGTGCTATGCTACTCCGCAAGTAATGAAACCGACATATCCAACGCTCGCTTCTCCTCTTCTCTACTTACTTTGCCTAGCATCGAAGCTCGCCGCAGCAACCATGTCCGCTGGTTGCTCGCCCACCCGCTTCTTCAGCAGTAACAACCAGATATGCACCAAGTCGCCACCCGCATTCATCGCTTATGGGTCTCATCACAACCTCACGCCGCACGCCGCACCGCAGCCGATTGCTCATCATAACTCATTGTCGCTGGTGTGGTGCCCTCGCTGCAAATCACGCAGAGTCATCCGTCAGGCCTCAACCACAATCCGCAACCCTGGCCGAAGTCTTCTACAAATGCCCGAATCATGGGGTAATAATATGTTTAAGTGTTGTTCTCTGCTTTCAGCTTGCTGATTTTTTAATAGTTTGGTTGATGATCTTCCAATTTGATTCATGCGTAAAAGGGAAGATTCGTGATTTGTATTTCGGGAAGTTGCTGATGGGGAATGCAACTACGCTGATTATTTGTTAGCCGAGGAATCCCAATACCAGCAGGTTGGGATGTTGGAAAAGTAATCAAGGAACGGCGAAGAGGAAGATGCAGTAGAAGGTTAAAGTCGCAGCTCCTCTGATCATGGCCAAGCAACAGCTGCTGAACGGCCTTGACAGCAATGAGGAGACGAAAGAGCTTGTGAAGATAAAGGGCAAAATCGATGTGCTCTGTCGGATGATTGTCTCTTTATTTGCAGTGTATGTAGCACTCGTGATGTATTCAGTGGCTACGACATGAGCACTTTGCTGAAACTAGTAATGAATGAACCTGTGTAGCAGGCTGGGCATAGTGTTGTGAACATCTAATGATTTCTATTAACGGAAATCAGGGGGTATCCCCTTTTGCTCATATAAATAAATAGATAGCAGAGGCCCCTGCCGGGTCAGCTTTGTTCTCATTCAAGACGCCGAGCAAATTGCAGTCCAACAGCAAACTATGTTATCAAATTCAAGTTTCACAGCCAAATATGAGTACAACTAAACAACAATGTCATCATGTTTTAGTTGTCATACAATCACCAAACACAAATCAGCATACATAACAAGTGATGTTCTCACAAGAAAATACTAAACAACATGTTCATCAGGTTTCAGCTTGTCATAGCAAACACAATTTCACATAGTAGATAAAAAATGTCTTCCGACAGCAAATACGACAAAAGCAATGTAATCATCATCCGTGATCAGCAGCATCAACATGTTCTCCATGTGTATCGCCTGAATCGTAATTCCCCACGGTGTCATCTTCTTCTTCATCCTCAACGCCCTCGAACGCTGGCTTCTTCTTGATCAACTCTTGTATGTCCACAAAGACGACAGCAATCTTTTCGCAAGGCCATTAACGTGATGGTTCTCAAAGATATTAGGAACATCTGTGTTATCTTGTACATCGGAGCAGCAAAGTAAGCATCATCTTGTTGTGCAACTTCATTAAACGAATTCCTCCGCTTCAAACCTTCACAATACTCTCCAGCCATCGCCACGCGCAAATGTGTCTTCCAAGAAAAATATCTGTGTTACTTGATTTTCCAAAATAAAAGGCTCATTGGTCTGGTACGCCGCTTTGACATTGATGGATTTGAAATAATCATCAGCTCGGGTTTTGCGATCCTCGAAAACAGGTTATACCAACGACAAAGACAATAGAACCACACACCGATGATCCTCAAAATCGAGATATATCGCAATCGAACAATGTTTGTTATGTTAGCATACATTTCAGTTGTCTCTTTGTCATATGTATCCGTGCTCATGATGGCACTGTTTTGTGTCTTCCTGCCTTCGCCTCGCAAGGGTGTTGTAGCGCACATCTCCAACAACGCAAGATTCATAATGTCTTACCCGAGTATCGTGACCCATTGCTAGTGAGTAAAGGGCATCATCAACTGCCTGCCCATCCTCCCACATCTTCTTAACCTATGGTTAGAAAATAGACAAGTTGATCATCTTATGTACTCAATATATTAAAAACTGACAAAGGCACTTCAAAAGCGCATATGGTTCTTGGAACCATTTTGCAAATCCTGCCATAACCTGTTTGTCAAATAGATAAGCTGCAAGATCGCACTTACTTGATATAAGGTAGTATCTCGTGATGCTTATTCAACACATACCAAACCATTTTGTCCAAATCTTTAGGTTTGTCCTCTTGTCGACTCTTCCTCGTAATCTAATGAATAATCAAAACATTGAGCCCGGATTGTCTTCACCCACCTCTTTGCTAAGTTGATCACTGTTTCAATGTATTTTGAGCAGAATGTCAACGCTTCAGAGCAATGTAGGCCTCTGCAATGGAACCCTTGGGTCTAGCTCGTTCCTAACATAGCCCTTGAAAGTGCCAAGCCGCTTTCAATAGGGTACATCCAGCCATACTGCATCGACCTCTAAGTTGTGCCTCATCAGTAGATGGATGATAAATGCACCATCACATCAAAGAAGGCTGGAGATTATATCTTCTCAAGGTCGATAGGATAGTTGGTATCTTGTCTCTAAGATGCTCCAAAGCATCTATCCTGATATTTCTATCGCAGAGTTCCTCAAGAATTGTCCCAACTCGCAATCGCTCAGATAAGTCGTATGCCCAATCCTCTAAGGATAACAGTAAACCCTTTGAACTAGGAAGTGGCAGTCATGAGTTTTCAACCCTTGTACCTTGTTTCCATCTCAGACCGACTCTCCTTTCGTGGTTGGAAGCAAATCCATGTGGGAATCTCACACATGACAGACCTCGCAGAATTCTTTTCTTTTTACCTTGTCCAAGACGCATACAACTGGTGCCATATCCCGTGGTTTACCTTCATCTTGCACCTGCAAATCCTTTCTCGATACCCAGTGTGTCAAATCAATCCTATATTTTAAGGTATCTTTGGTCTTGCCTTCAATGTTAAGAAGTGTGCCGATAATGTTGTCACATATATTTTCTCGATGTGCATCACATCAAGATTATGCCACAGATCCAAATCTTTCCAATACTCCAAGTCCCACAAAGTGGACCTCGGGTAAACAATAATCTCTTCTACCGTACACGCTTCCTTTTCCCACTACCATTACCAGATGGTTTCTCGTGTAATATGCCCGACCTTCTAATTCCACTTGCAACTCATCGGCGGTGAGCCTCTTTGGCGATCACGGTTTTCATGCTTTGCAATCGAACACATGTCTTCGGTATTTTCTAGGATGCGGCTTGTCCTTGGCAAGGAAACAGCGTGTCCAATGTAACAGATCTTGCTAAGTATTATGTATGACAATGATTCTCGTCACATCGAACACATGCATTGTAACCATGTGTCGCTCGCCTCGACATAGTGCCCAAAGCCGATAATCATGGATGCACCAAATTACTACATCACGCAGAAAGAAATCAGATGGTGGGCAGCTATATAGGTCTCGAGGAGAACACCTTCCATAGCTGCTGAAGTTCCTCCACAAGACACTAGTAGAAAAGGGGCTATCGTTGAGGCCTGTTTTGCCCATTAGTCCTGTTTAATCCAGAACCGGACTAATGTGAGCATTTATCCCGTTCAGGAGCCTGGGGGGGGCCGGGCCACGGGCCATTGGTCCCGTTCGTCTGGACCTTTTGGTCCCGGTTGCAGGGACGAACCGGGACCAATGGTCCTGCCTCGCTCATTCACTATTGGTCCCGTTGGTGGCATGAACCGACCAAAGGATTTTTAGTCCCGGTTCGTGCTACGAACCGACCCAATAGTGCTGTTTATATATACCCTCGCATGAAAGCAGAGCACTCCAAAGGCTCGCTTTTCTCTTGCCGGGCGAGGGGGCTTTGTGGTGCTCTAGCTCACCTCCTATGCACATGAGGTGTTCATGAAATGCCCGAGCCACACTACTTAAGCTTTCTCCTCTCCAAGCTCGACCTCCAACCTCCATTTTCCTCAATATTTGTCTTGGTTTAGCGGTCCGTCACGCCTGGCCCCTGCCTTTCACCGCCGATCACCCGCCGATCTCATCGCCAAGACCACCGTGGTGAGCCTCTTGTTCTTATCTTCTTTCCAAAGGAAAAATATTCTTACTTGTATTATTTTCTTACTTTTATTATTGCATCTTATATAGTGCGATGGTTTTGTATCCGCCTGGCCGCCCTCGCCCCTGTCTATGATTCGATGTGGTATATATTATCTTTTCATAACTATTGGTTCATTTATTGTTTATGAAAATTAAGCCACCAACGTGACCAAGGTTGGAAAAAGCGGTAGGCGAAGCGAGGCGGTTGGCTCGCTTAGTGCCTAGGCGGTGTTTGCGCTTTCTAGGCGCGCCTAGGCGGTAATATAGTTTTACTCATAGTATATTTGTGATTATTATATGGGTGTTGATATTAGTTTAGGGCATATAAATAAGTTAATTACCGCTCACTACCATTGGAATATAATCCGCTTGGCATATCAAGGCAGATGTGGCATGATGTCTTGCTTGGATAGCCAATCTTGCTTGCCCTGCCTAGACCTCCATTTATGCCCTAGGCGAGGCGCTTATTATTGCTTAGCGCCTAGGGCGTGTTTAATCCTAGGCATTTATTTTTCCAACAGAGAACGTGACATAGATTTTATTTATCTAGGAGGTTGTTGAACCGAAATTCCAACCGACCCTATTGTCGAGAGGTTAAATTTAGTTGAAGAAGAAAACAATTTCTTGAAGGAAAAAATAAAAAACTTGAGGAGGAGAAGATGATATTGGAGTTGCATGTTGCGGATGTCGCCGATGATCACAAGATCAAGATGGATGCAATGCGCTTGAAGATGAGAAAGATTAGAAAATATGCCATTCATACCGAGGCTTGGTATCATTATGCCGTTGGATCAGCTTGTTACCTTGGTTGCGATTATGATCGATTTGTTTTCACATTGAAATGGTTTACATAGTTTCAATGTATGGTTTAATTAATTTAGATGCTCGCAGAGCTTTATGTTGTTAGATGAGAACTATGTATGTACTTTGGTTTTATGTGATGATGAACTTCTATTAATTTGGTCATTTAATTATCTATTCATGATGTTCTCAGAATGATTTTTGACACACTTAATTATATATAATGCACGCAGATGAACCGCAATGGATGTACGGTGATGCATACACCTCCGAGTACATTAAGGGCGCATGCTTTTCTCAAGTGGCTGAGGCAAACAAGCAGAATGGTTTTATGTGTTGTCCATGCCCTATATGTGGGAATACGAAGTCTTACTCGACCGAAAATCCTTCACACCCACCTCGCTTTATAAGGGTTTCATGCCACACTATAATGTTTGGACGAGGCATGGAGAAATAGGGGTTATGATGGAAGACGACGAGGAAGAAGAGTACGATGACAACTATGTGCCCCTGAATACGGTGATGCTATCAACATCAAGTTGCACTGCATTTATGTGCACGATGGTGCCGCAACGGGCGGCTGCTGAAGATCAAGATGAACCGCACGATGTGCCCCATGATGATGATCTCCGCCGGTCATTGTCGATGCAAGGACACAATGCGAAAGTCAAAAGGAGAAGCTGAAGTTCGATCACATGTTAGAGGATCACAAAAGGGTTGTACCCCAATTGCGAAGATGGCAACACAAAGCTCGGCACTGCACTCGAATTGCTGCAAGGGAAGGCAGAGAATGTCAGGCTCGATAAAGGATTTGAGAAGCTATCAAAATAATGAAGAAGAAGCTTCCAAAGGATAACGAATTGCCCGACAAAGACATACGCAGCAAAGAAGGTCGATGCCCTCTAGGATTGAGGTGGACAAGATACATGCATGCCCTAATGATCGCATCCTCTACCGTGGTGCCTACAAGGATCTCAAGGCATGCCCGTATGCGTGCATTGCGTATAAGATCGACGAGATGACCCCGGTGATGTTGATTTGCGAGCCTCCCAGAAGAGGGTTCCTCGAAGGTGATGTGGTATGCTCCTATAATACCACGGTTGAAACGCCTGCTCGTAAACGGAGAGCATGCCAAGTTGATGCGATGGCACAGTGAGGACCGTAAGAAAGACGGAAGTTGAGAGCACCACGACGGGTCGCAGTGGAGAAAAATCGAGAGAAAGTACTGGGATGAGTTTGCAAAGGACCCAAGGAACGATGGTTTGCTTTAAGCGCGATGGCATTAATCCTTTCGGGAGCAGAGCAGCAATCACAGCACCTGCCCGTGACTCTATGTATGTATAACCTTCCTCCTTGATGTGCATGAAGCGGAAGTTCATTATGATGCCGCTCTCATCCAAGGCCCTAAGCAACCCGCAACGACATTGATGTGTACCTAAGGCCATTAGTTGAGGAACTTTTACAGCTGTGGAATGGAAACGTGTACGACGGGATGAGCACAAAAGGAGGAATTTGACCTAAAGGCGTTGTTGTTCGTGACAATCAACGATTGGCCCGCTCTCAAGAACCTTTCGTGACAGACAAACAAGGGATACCACGCATGCACGCACTGCTTACTTGACACCGATAGTATATACCGAAGCTGCAGGAAGAATGTGTACCGGCTATCGCCGATTTCTTCCGACCAACCATCAATGTCGAAAGAAAGGCAAGCATTTCAAAGGCGAGGCAGATCACCGGAAGAAGCCCGCCATGCGCATCGGTGATCACGCATTTGCTATGGTCAATGATTTACACGTAATCTTTGGAAAGGGTCCCGCGGACTAGCTGTTCAATGACGCCGAGAATCACGCACCCATGTGGAAGAAGAAATCTATATTTTGGGACCTACCCACCGAAAGACCTAGAGGTCCGCTTCGATCGACGTGATGCACGTGACAAAGAACCTTTGCGTGAACCTGCTAGGCTTCTTGGGCGGTATGGGAAGACAAAAGATACACCGAGGCAATCAAGCAAAGATGAAGGTCCCGCCACCACGCCTTCATTTAAAGAAGAGAAAGAAATATTCTTTCAATGCCTGCTCAAGATGAAGGTCCCGACCGCTTCTCGTCAATATAAAGGGAATAATAAATATGTCGAGAAAAGTTCCGTAACCAAAAGTCTCATGACTGCCACGTGATTATGACGCAATCGCTCGGTTGCATTGAGAGGGCTTCACCGAAAACGTCCGATTAGCCATTGTGAAGCTATGTGCATTCCTCAATGCAATATCTCGTAAGGTGATCGATCCAGAAATCGTAGTAACGCTTAAGGAGTGATGTGGCGCAATGTCTTGTCGGGCTTTTGAGCTGGTGTTCCCACCATCCTTCTTCAATATCATGACGCACGCCCTAGTTCATCTAGTCGACGAGATTGTCATTCTGGGGCCCGATTTCTACACAATACGCACCCTTTGAGAGGTTCATGGAGTCCTAAAGAAATATGTTCAGAATCGCATAGGCCGAAGGAAGCATCTCCATGGGCCATCAAACAGAGGATGTCATCGGTTTTGTGTTGACTTCATTCCTGGCCTTAATAAGATAGGTCTCCCTAAATCGCGGTATGAGGGGAGACTGACCGAAAAGGCACGCTTGGAAGAGACTCAATAATATGCAGGGACGGATATTCTTGGTCTCAAGCACACTACACAGCTTCTACGTAACTCTACCTTGGTGACCCCAGATGTCGATGAACACAAGAACAGTCTCGCCCAAACACCCGAGCAAAGGCGACGATCGGATTACATGTGAACACATCAGACTTTCAGCAGTTGGTTGGAAACACGCCTCGAGGTGACAGCACTGTTTGTGATGAGTTGTACTTGTTGTCCAGGGGACCATCTTCGATCTGTAATGATTTGGAAAGGATACGAGATAAATGGGAATACATTTTACACGATTGACCAAGATGAAAAGAGCACCAACCAAAACAGCGGTGTCCGCTGATGCAGCAACCGACAAGGAAATGACACATATTATGGTTACATAGTAGACATATGGGAACTTGACTACGGAGTAGATTTTAAGGTCCCTTTGTTTAAGTGCAAGTGGGTCAATCTGTCGAGGCGGGTACATGTAGACCCACAAGACGGAATGACAACAAGGATCTGAAAAATCTTGGGTACATCGACGAACCGCTCATTCTAGCCAATGATGTGCACAGGTTATCTATGTGAAGGACATGTCTACCAGACCGAGGAAAAGAAAAGATAAGGAAGCTTAATACATCATACAATGAGCCAAAGCGCCA
Organism: Aegilops longissima; assembly: GCA_021605205.1. Lineage (NCBI taxonomy): Eukaryota > Viridiplantae > Streptophyta > Magnoliopsida > Poales > Poaceae > Aegilops > Aegilops longissima. Next base: position 32,664 of record JAHIAM010002333.1, on the reverse strand, counting down.
CATAGTTCTTTCAGAAAAGGGACATCCCGGGAGTGGAGGGCAAGACAGACATGTCTCAAGAGTATGAAAAGTTTCATGAAATTCTTCAAAGTCAAGGCTGACCCAAGCATCCCGATAAATGATGAAGATTATCCATGGTTACGGCGCAATAAGCAAACGACACAAGCGAAGAAAAGTGAAGACTTTCTCCGCAACTATTATGATGATACCATGCCAACTTTGTAACACACAGTATGATACCATTGTCCGCTTTGTTCATGAACATGCTATGCCAACTTTTTCAGAGTTCATTTGAAAACTATGAATTTGAAAACCTCGCCAACCAAGGGCGCCACACCGTTTATAATTAAGCCCGCCCTCACGCCTTTGTTGAGCTCACAAACTTGTGATTCACACAAATTTCAAAGAATTCAAATTTTATAAAACTAATGGCACAAACAGAAAGTTTATAATTGTTCTAAAACAAATGGCACTAACAGAAAGTTTATAATTTTGCTGACCTAAAAGCAAAAAGAATTAAAAAATAAAGCAAAAAACCAAAAGAAAATAAATAATGCAGGAAACAAAACAAAAAACTTGAAAAAATAATAATAATAGCAATAATAAGCATTTTGTTGTAAGTAGAAACAAAATAAAATAAATAAAGCAACAAAGAAAACAAAAAAAGTGTTTTTGAATTTTAAAACTAATGGCACAAACAGAAAGTTTATATTTTTTCTAAAACTAAAAGCACTAACAGAAAGTTTATAATTTTGCTGACCTAAAAGCAAAAAGAATTAAAAATAAAGCAAAAACCAAAAGAAAATAAATAATGCAGAAAACAAAACAAAAAAATAATAATAGCAACAATAAGCATTTTGTTGTAAGTAGAAACAAAATAAAATAAATAAAGCAACAAAGAAAACAAAAAAAGTGTTTTCAAATTTTAAAACTAATGGCACTAATAGAAAGTTCATATTTTTTTCTAAAACTAAAAGCAAAAGGAAATAAAATATAAAGAAAAAAAAACTGCCACCTACTAGGCCCCCACGGCCTGAATACGACTAGAAACCCTACATGGGCCAGGATTCAGGCCCGCAGAGGCCCAATAAGCCCACAGGTAGTAGCATGATTAGGCCCGAAAGCCTGCATTTGAGAGGAGCTCGAAGGGACGACACCAGCTTATAAACCAGTGCCGCGCCTTCAACTAGCGAGGTGGGACTAAACATTTGGGTTCGGGCAGCACAGTTTTGGTCCCATTGGTGGCACCAACCGACTAAAGGGGCATTGGTCGCGGGTCGGCTACTAACTGGTCTAATGCCCTTTAGTCCCGGCTGGTGCCACCAACCGACCAAAGGCCGCCGCTTCCCGCCTTTGGGTTGTTGAAAATTGTTTGGTCCCGTTGGTGGCACCAACCGACTAGGGAGCATTAGTCCCGGTCGTGCCACTAACCGACCAATGTTTTGCTATATAACCAGGACTTGTGAAAATTTCACATCTCCTCGCCAGCCCTCGACGACGCCGAGCTCATCGACGCCGCCAGTTGCCCAGACGACGCCGCTTCTGCCTCGCCGTTCGCCGTCTCTACCGCCTCCGACGCCGTCTGCTACTTGCTGCCGCTTCTGCCCTGCTGCCGCCAGCGCTGCTCGACGCCGCCTGCCGCTGCCGACGCTGTTGCTTGTCGCTCACTACCAGAGTCGCTGCCACGCCTGCCTGCCTGCCCGCCTCGAGCCCGTTGTCGCTTTCGCCCCGAGCCCGCCCTCTCGCCGCTTCTGCTGCCGCCTGAGCCCGCCGTCGCCTTCTGCTCAAGGCCGCCTCGAGCTTTGCCGCCGCCGACGCTGCTGTCTGCTGCCGCCACGCCGCCGCCTCATAGAGCCGAGCCTGCTTTTTTTATTTTTTTTGTTTATTTTTTTTTTGTTCATATGTGATGTATATGTGTATGTGGCTATAATGTATATGTTTTTTATTTTTATTAGTTTAGTTTTTGTTCATTTATAGAAAGTTACAATTTTAATTAGGTTAGTGCATTTTAATTAGGTTAGTGTAGAGGAAAAAGTAAAATAAGGAAAAGGAAGAAAAGAGGAAGAAGGAAGAAGAAGAAGAAGAAGAAAAGAATGAGAGGAAAAAGAAGAAGAAGAGGAGAAGAAGAAGAGAGGAGAAGAAGAAAATAGAATTTTTTCTATTTTTCCTTCTTCTCCTCTATTCTTTTCTTCTTCTCCTTTTTTTTCTTCTTTTTTCTTCTTCTTCTTCCTTCTTCCTTCTTCCTCTTTTCTTCCTTTTCCTTATTTTTATTAGTTTATTTTTTTGTTCATATGTGATGTATATGTGTATGTGGCTATAATGTATATGTTTTTTATTTTATTAGTTTAGTTTTTGTTCATATATAGAAAGTTACAATTTTAATTAGGTTAGTGCATTTTAATTAGGTTAGTGTAGAGGAAAAGTAAAATAAGGAAAAGGAAGAAAAGAGGAAGAAGGAAGAAGGAAGAAGAAGAAGAAAAGAATGAGAGGAAAAGAAGAAGAAGAAGAAGAAGAATAGGAGAAGAAGAAAAATAGAATTTTTTTCTATTTTTTTCTTCTTCTCTATTCTTTTCTTCTTCTCCTCTTTTTTCTTTCTTTTTTTTTCTTCTTCTTCCTTCTTCCTTCTTCCTCTTTTCTTCCTTTTCCTTATTTTCCTTTCTCGAGGGATAAGAAGAAAAGAAGAGGAGAAGAAGAAAGAAAGGAATAGAGGAGAAAGAAGAAACTTTGACACGAGGGGGGTACCGATAACCCTCCCCGATATAACGAGTGTGTCGAGGATCGCCGAGGGTCGAGGGTCGGGAACTAGGTAGAGGGTCGAGGGTCGTTAAGGGTCAAGGGTCAAGGTTTCGTGGTCGAGGTTTTATAGTGTCAAAGTATTCAAGAATTCATGGTTTCATCATTAGCCGGAAGTAATATGGCATGATGGTATGAAGTCTCCAAAGTTAGCCGAATGGAGTTCCTGATAGGATAATTTGCCTTTTGCTGAACTTTGTACCAAAAAGCTAATTATCCTATCTCGACCCGCTCCAAAACAACTTTGAGAGCTTGCACCATCATGCACCTGTTACTTTACCTAATGATGAAGACATGGTTTTGTTGAACTTTGACACTAGGCAACCTCCCGACCTCGGCGATCTTCGACCCTTGACCTCGATCGCCGGGCGATCCACGCACCCTCTACCCTACTTGTGGGACATAGATGTACTGTTCAACGCCACCCCTCCCGATAGCTTCAACACGTGGGGTCGATACACGCACTTCTCCTAGCTTGAAGCGCCTCGAGGCCACCCCTAACCCTTGAAGCATTGTCGAGGCCACCCCAAACCCTAGAGAAGCAGCCGCCGAGGCCACTAATATGATTCCTTATTGTGATTAGCTAGCTAGTTCTACGCTGGCACTAATATATCCATATCTGTCATGTTTGAATAATAATTGCCATGTTGTAAATATTTGTAGAAACTATGGACACCCCCGAGACGAAGCACAAGAAGCGTTGTTGAGGGACATAATCGCACACGGAAGTGATGCCGCCTCCTCGATGATGTTTCTCAACGCCGATAACGATGGTCCTGAAGGAGAGGGTGAAGAAGCAGCTGGCTATGATTTACATGGTCTGGCGACCCAATGCCGTGCAAGAAGTAGACCGTGAGGACGGCTCCGTGATCACCAAACCGAGTCCGCCAGGTATATATATTAGTTAAGCCTGTGGCGACTAAGAAAAGTTGAGCTCGGATGAAAAGTTTGAGATCATACAAATCGCAACGACGCCAACCGATTGAACCCTACCGACAAAGAAGGCATTTGTTGCTCAGCGGGTTCTGTTAGGGACAAGATCCCATCAGCATCCACCAATGGTATAAGCTTCAAGAACGAAGACCCCGAGGTGTCTTATGTCAATGATATGCGTAAAAATGATCTTTGACCGAGCTGAAGTCAAATTTACCCTACCGCCAGAGGATGATCCGAGAAGCCAGAATAGAGCCATTAATCAAGTCTTTTGCTCTTAAGAAGATGGCAGAACAATTCAGGAATTGGAAGAAAGACCTCAATACGTATGTCGAAAAAAATGAGACACCAGAATTCACGGGCAAATATGAGAAGATCGAGATGTCCGCCCGCATTTGTGGCCTACAAGACATCGGAAAAGAGTAAAAGATGTCACGACAAACAAGAGAAATGCTGTGAAGAAGAAGCTTCATCATCGCACGGGTTAGTGGCTACCTCATAGCCCGCCTAAGTGGTCCAAGGCTGAGAATGATCTGCTTGATAAAGGGATCGAACCCAGACAATGAACTCGCTGCACTGCTGTCGGACTTGGTTCTTCGGGCCGGTGGATCCTTGGACCCTATAACGGGAAGTGCATTTGGACGGACGAACAATTGGACATACCACCAAGAGGCTTAAGCATTATATCAAGCAGCACAGCAAGGGAAGTTCGCTCTGCATGTGGAGAAGGACGAGCTCACAATGGCCCTCGAACTCTCGAGCACCTCGGACGGACACGAGGCACGCCAGCTCCCTTTCGTGGAAGGCTGGATTTCGGACGCAGGGGTTACAAAACCCATGAGAGGAGGAAGAAATCGAGCAGAGCCTAATGCAGGCGCTGCACGAAAGGGTAATGGGGCTAGAGGAACGAGAAGAGGAACGAGAAGCAGCCGATCACAACAACGACCCGCCAAGCTTCTCCCGGTTACCCCGCCATCTCAGCGGAGAAGCAGCGGGCTTCCACCGAGCTGCTTCAGCCAGAGCAGCATGCCTTGACGGCTCCTGCCAGCTATCCCGTGGATGCTATCACGGATGCTGAAAGTTGCCACCTTATGGCGCAATGGAGCAATTTAAAGGTCAAGGCGGCTGTTGGCTCTGCTTATCCCACTAAACCCGACTCAACTTTTCACCGCCGCCGATTCCGTATGATATGCTAAGGTGATGGTCGATGAAATAACGGAGGGATTTGAGGAGCTCCGCTTGACCACCCTACCGGTGAAGGGAGTATCGGCTGGGTTCTGCTCAAGACTCCATGCCTATGGCGGAAGGATCTCATCAACCTTCCGAACTGACGCCCCGCCTCCTCCTCCTCCGGCGAGTCGGGCACTCCGCCTCCACCGCCTCCTCCTCCTCCGCGAGTCAGGCACTCCCTCCTCCACCGCCTCCTCCGGCGAGTGACGATCAGGCACTCGGCCGCCCTTCTCCGGCGCGTGGCGGCACTCCGCTTCCTTTCTCCGCCGCACCGGCGCTGTCCGGCAGCCAGCCTCTTTCTTTCTCCGCCGCCGCAAGGGCGGAAGAGACCCGCCGCCCGCTGCTCCGCGCGTCAGTAGTCCTTTTCTCTCCGCCTCAAGCAAGTAAAGAAGACATCCGCCTGCTCGCTTCTGCCGGGCGTTTAGCAGACGCCAAAGGCGGAGGAGATACAGATTCGTCCTTCTCAAGACTCCAGAAGTTACCGTGACGAGAGGAGCGAGGAGGAAAACGCGAAGATCGCGCAGATCAAGTGGATGACTGGTTTCAAGGGTTGAAAGCAAAGAGACATCCACCTCCGGAGGAGAAGGTAGATCCGTCAAAGCGGAAGATTGCTGCCCCGACAAAACCACCCAAGTCTCCGCCGAAAGGCAACTATGAGCGATTATTGAAAGGCATTTGCCGAGGCGGAGAGATCGGGAAGTACTGCGCTGATCAAAGGATGAAAGAACGACGAGCTGGGAAACAAATTGCCCAGCTCGCGAACAAGCTGGCGAATCGTGCCCCGCCAAGGTGCTCGCTAGCGACATCGCCGATCCGAGGATGGTGCCCGTTATGGCAATCCTGAAGATTACTTGCCCGACGATGTACAATTTGATTTCTTGGAGGTGCAGATACAAAGATACGAGTACGGAAGCCTCTCGTCAAAGATGAAAGCTCTCTAACAACGATGATGCTAAGATTGCATGATTGGTACATGAAAACCTGCAAAGAGTCCGACGGGAGGAATACTTTGTATTTGAGAGTTAAAGGAGCATGACCTCCTTGGAATTGAACTGCTGCCTATTCCATTTGAGGAGTTCTATCAGTTTTTCAATCAATTGGCCATCGATAAAGCAACGGTCACCTGCTACTCGTCTGTAAGTAGTACTACTTGTCATTAAGTATCTCTATATAACTCAGCTCTTTCATTGCATGTATTTATAAATATCCTCACTATATTATGCAGATTGAAGATCGCAGAAATGAAGAAAAACAAGTGGGTGATATTGGGTTCATTAACACATATCTCATCGATGCAAATGAGGTTAAATATCGTGCAAGGAAACCGAGGCCAACTTGCTACGATCGTTGGAAATAAATGAACACAAAATACAATACTCTTTCCTTACAACTACACGTGAGTGTTACTGTCTTGTGGCATATTCTGTTTCCTTTATTTAGTCCAGGTTATAGAAATGTAATATTGATGAGTTATGCATGCGCGCAGGTTCCACTATATTCTCCTAGAGATTAAGCTTGAGCAGGAGTAGTAACTGTCTTAGACTCGAGACTAAAAGATCCCAAGGAGTATGCGGAAATGACTGAAATGCTCGAGAAGTAAGTTAAATCGATCATTATCCACCATATCAGCAACTTTGTTCATTTCTGATATCAAGTAATTGTTTTCTTTGTATGGCAGGGCTTGGGGAAAATTCACCAAAAAGCTCCGGACTACCAAGAAGCTGCAATTTAGACACCAAAGTAAGTACTATATAGTAGCATATTCCACGCGATCTCCTAGTGATTCAAGCGCTAGTTTCATCAATACCATTTAGCATGTGCTTGCTATATATAATTATCAGTTTGATTGACCTCTGCTTCTTGTAAAGTGGTTGTGGCAGGAACAAGGAATGATTTCTGTGGATACTACGCTTATAGTCCATCCGCCACACGACCTGTGAGAGGGCTACTCCACAAACAATTTGAAGTGCGAAATAAAATATTCACAATTTTATTTTATTACCATCATTTGTGTTGAGTTTCATCTATATATATATATATATATATATATATATATATATATATATATATATATATATATATATATATATATATATATATATATATATATATATATATATATATATATATATGTATATGTACTGACCCTTTCTTAAAATTAGATGTTTCGCAGCGGATGAACTCCTAGCACCAGATCGCATGCAGCAATTCAAGAGGAATTATGCATTCTTTCTTGACCACGTGATCGCTGAAGACGGAGAATACTATGTGGACCACGCGTCCGCATTGTAAAAGATAATTATTGTATATATGTAGCCGGTAGTGTCGGATAGATATACGAGAACTTGTTGTTCGACCAATCTCTCGGAGAAGGAGAGGTGGTCGATATCACTTCTCCGTATGCATATATATGTGCATGACGATCTTCTGCTTGCTTAATTACTAGCTAGCTAGCATGTCTAGTTAGTCCTCTCTATAATGTATGTATAGTACGAAGGCCGACTCAAGCACGACAAAAGAAAGGACACTTTTCTATTAATTAGCTAGCTATAGCACAATATATGAAACACCTAAATTAACCCCCAAAACCCCCAAACCCCCTCTTTGAAAAAAAAACAAAACCAGAGCTAAAGAAATGCTGACGCTGGATGTTTGATTGGTCCCGCTGGTGCCACCAACCGGGACCAAAGGCCCTCCCGCCTGGCTCAGCGGACAGGCCACGGAGGTTGATCTGTCCTGCTCGATAGAACCGACTAAAGGGCGAGGGTATTAGTATCGACCCTTTAGTCCCGGTTCATGAACCGACTAAAGGCCCTTATGAACAGGGACTATAGGCCCTTTTTCTCCTAGTGAGAGGCTCCATGAACAAATCAAAATCCTTTCCAGGACTTTTTGGACCTGGGATGAGCAAGGCCATCATGTAGTTTGATTCTTTGGTGCGTATATTTGGAGGCATGTTGTAAGGGATAACAAGCATCCGCCACATGCTATATGTGGCCCTGTGGCCAAATGGGTTAAATCCATCCTGCTAAGCCAAGTCTAATGTTTCTCGGTCATCAGCTAACTCTTTGTGTTTATCATTGAAGCTTTTCCACTCACTACCATGAGATGGATGGCTCATTACATTCTCGATCTCTGCATTCTGGTTCCTAGAATGCCATAGTACATCCTCTCTTGTTTCAAAGATCATGAAACAACCTCTACAATCTTGGTGTAATTGGAAAATGTCTCGAACATTATGAGGAACCTCTTCATAGCATCGCCATCTTTCCATCTTGATGATTTGCATTTCGGCATTCACTTGTTGGCATAATCCTTCCGAACATAACACAATTATTCTTACAAACATGGATCACATCATATCCAATTCCAACTGCATGAAGGAAATTCTTCATTTTACTGTAGGTGTGTGGCAGCTCGACGATCTGGGAAAGATTTGCAAAAGCAGCCAACATCGCATCGAATGATTTGTTGGTCATCCGCCGACGCCTTCACCTAAAGAAAGGTGACCATAGCTAAGAATATCGACAGCTTATTTCCTGGGTGACAGCAACGCTTGCATTGTTCCAACATGCGGCCCACCGCTTTTCTTCTGCAGGTTAAAGTTCACGGAATGCATGAGCATTTCAGAGCATTGTTTCAATGTTGGTCAAACTCACCGGCTCCGCCACCACCACCTCCTCCTCCTCTTCCACTGAGCATCGTGCAGATCAAGATGATGATCTCGCTGCTTCCACGTAGTCAATAACATTGACGCTCACAGCTTCACCATGATGAACCCACCTAGTATATGTGATCGACATCCCATACAAGTGTAGATGATTTTGCACATTGATCGGGTCTTGTAACTGAATTCATACAACTGCTACACGGGCAGAGCACATCTGATTTCTGGCCACCGTACTCAGCTCTGATAAAGTTCATGTAGTTTTCAACCCCCTCGACATATGCAGCGGAGAATCTTCGAGCAGAAGTTATCCAAGTCCTGTCCATCTGTTAGACATACAAATTAGTTCTTCTACTAGATATTACAGGAAAAACATATATGCTTTTTTATGAATTCCTGAAAAAAATACCTAGGTCGATGTCTAAAGCTATGGCAAGATATTTGGACGAGCAGGTCTAAGTAACGAAATATATGTAAAGCTAATTCAACAAACAGATTTGAGTGCTAAATTATGGCAGGCTGTTTCAGCAGTCAATGAGCCCGAGCACACAGACATCGAACTATCGAAGGCCATCGCAGCAACAAAGATCGAGTATAAAATGGTGTAGAGCTATTTCACCTAACAGATTGGCTACTAGACCATGGCAATCTACGTCACAATAAATATATGGCAGGATATTTTAGCAACTAATCGGCCTTGGCATGCCATCTCAGCTAAGTAGATTGAGTGCGTACAGGGCAAGGAAGCTTCTAAGCAGCATATTGACAAGAAACTACTTCGCAAATAGTGAGATTAACAAAGGTTCTATCAGCTAACATTCAGCGCCACACCGACATGAACGGTGCCTTAGTCTATAATTCGCGCACCATGGGAGAAGCCGACTGCCGTATGCCTCCACACTAACGCCGCCAGGTGGCGGTGTTGACCGCCGCGCGCCCACAAGAACGTAGCTGAGGTGGTGGCACGGCTAGAGGACGGCAGTCTACGCGAGCGCATCAGGAGCGAGAGGATCGCTGCGGCCCTCGACGAATCATGGCGCCGGCGATCGGCGCGGGCGGAAGGGCGGCTTTGGCGGAGCGAATGGAGTCGAGGGGGCGGGGGTTTGGGAATATTTGGTCAAGGGCGTTGAATCAATTTGGGGGAATTTTTGTGGGAGGGGATAATTTTCGCTGTATGGGGAGTTTGGCGATGGTCGGTTTCTCCAAGTGCAGTCCCACGTGTCGCTGAAGAGGCGTCAAGCGCTGCTCCATTTGCGTGAGCCGTGCAGGACCGAACGTGTGGGTGCAATGCGATCGCGACAGAGGTTGTGACTGTACCGCTTTTTTCCTTTTTAAACTAGGTGCTTCACTTCAAAGAAAAAATGTTGCTTCGCTGTGATCCATCGATACTACTACTAGTAATCTGGTAATCCCGACTAAACGGGCGCTGCCGGTCTTTTCCCCCGCGATATGCTGGGAGGTTGGCTTAGTTGGGTTTTTAGATTTGTCTCGTTCAATAAAAGCAGAGTTGGTGATGATGGTGTGCCTGTCATCCTGCAATATAGGCTGTCCGATCTATATCTAACGGATAGGAAGGAAACTATGACAATTTACCCGCACTCCTCTCCACATTTGCAGATAAGGCTTCCCTCGCTCATCCTTTTATCCCACAAGATCTTGATCTTCCGCACTAGTACTCCTACAATATGTATATTATTGTGAAAGTTCATATACACCGTCGAGATTAATGCAAACACGGCAGATTTTCATTACATTTTGAACTTTTATAAGACAGAAAAATAAAAGAAACCCAACCCTAAACCTATTCTACGGCGGCGCACCGACGCCCCGATATGCAATTCTATGTACAGGGCGGGGTTCAAGACCCGTGAAGTGAAGGTGCGGTTCCGCAGGAAGAGAGAACACGGATATGGACCGCCAAGTGGCACACCATGCCCGCCGCCCCATGCCCTACTCATCTCGGAGGAGTCCTCACCCGGCGGTGCCGGACGTTGACGGCGGCAAGTAGGACGCGGGGCTGACGGTGCTCCCTGCCGCCGCCGCCAGCGCTACACCGCCAGCGGTCACGTCTCGCCCGTCTGCCACGCCGCTTATTGCCGCGAGAGGCGACTTGAGCGAGGGCGGCGACTTTCGAGCTTCATCCCCGAAGACAAGCTTTCCGCAGAGCGGCTCAGACTTTGCGGTCATGGCGGATGTGGTGTCGTAGGAGGACGGCGTGCTATGGTGTGGAGGTTAGCTGGGCGCGCCGCTTTAAGTAGCGATTCGTGAGGCCAAGCGTCCGGTAAGGCTATTAAGTCGCCGGAGTTGGTTCTCGGCACCGAGCCTCTTAACGACGACATACGAATGGACGGCATGAATGCGGCAGCTGGCGCCGGCTGGGAACGCATCACCGACGGGCGCGAGGGACGAGGGCTTTGGTGTGCCAGTGGTAGTCGGCCAGGTCGAGGCAACGTTGGAGATGCCATTTGCTCAAATGCGATCCCCGCATGTCATTGAAAAAGCAAGACGACCCGGCATGGTCTCAGGTCCAGAGGATGCAGTTGGTCATGCATACACCACTCCGCGGACGCTGCTGCTGCGCCTGCATCCGCCGACGAGCCGGGTGTTGGGGTGTGTTTCGACTCAGGCCAAAGTGCACCTTACCAAATTTTTGGTCATGACCCAAAGATTGGTCTTTGTTTGATGGTTGCCATTTCTTTGGCATGCCAATGAACTCTAGCCAACTCTAGTTCATTTTTCTTGCCAATGTCGGCCAAATCATGGGCAACCAATACCTCAACCAAAATTTTGGCTACCCAATGCTTTGATGGGGCAACCTTGGGCACAAACCAAACATACCATTGGTCATGCCACAAAGCACAAAAGCCACCCTCGCACACTGAAACCGACCGTGTCTATCAACGATATGAGCGTGTCGCCACCGCGGTCGCCGTGTCCAGAGGCGTGTGCTGAGCTGCGCCTGCTGTTGGCCCCAAAGACCCACATGAACGGTTGTCGGTGGCGAGGAGGTCGTGGGCCAGCTCCTCCATTGGACTAATTTATGCTTATGTTGTCCCGACGGTGTGCCCCACATGTCGGTTTCCCTGTTTTCCCGCCATATCCGAGCATCGTGTTCGTGGTTGCGATTAGGCCTTTCACTATGTAGGCCAAGCGAGACAACTTATTGTTTATTTGAGCCGCTCAAGTGTAATCATGTGGCGCTTATTTCTCATTCCTGTCCAACCCTCTTCTCCATCGATCATGTCGCCCTCCAGTCGAGTCCATCCTCCCGCATGCCTCATTTGAACATTCCGCCGAGTATCATTCACATGTACCCACCCTAGTCCTCTTTCAATAGATCTCCGGACCCCGAGATGAAATCGAGAGGGAACGAGTGGGGGCACGTGATACCTAAGCCGGATTCAAAATTTTGAACCGGTGATCATGAAATCCGCAAATCATATATAAAGGGTATTCAATGTTCGTTTCGTTTTTGAACGCAATATACTCCCTCCTATCCTTTCTACTTACATATAAGTTTTATGTGTAGTCAAAGTATCTCTACTATGATAAAGAAGGTATCAACATTCAACAACACCCAATCAATATTGTTAGATTCAGACGCACTCTAGATTTGTAATCGAGATGGTTTCCAATTTGACTATTGACAAGATTAATAGTACTCCTTTCACATAGGTGAGTAAGTCATCTTAGGCTGTGCACCGTGACCAAGGAGGAGGTGAAAACGAGAGACATTAATGTTTATTTGCTAATTAATAGTATTGCATGTAATGAACTAACCACTGCATGTCATGTTTGATAGTCTCAGGTCATTTAAAGCATGCACACCCTCATCTCTTATTGGTTCATATGTCAACAAACAAGAAACGAGGTAGAAGTTAATGCACCGCGCCTACGTGTTTTGGGATTATTTGGTTTTCGTAAGATGGCTTACACACCTAGACGGAGGGAGTACATGAGATGTATAATGTGAAAATTATATCATTGGAAACTCCTTTCACATACGAAATTGACCATATGCTTTGTGTAAGTTGCATGTCATATATTATTACTCTAACATTTGGTCAAAGTTAGCCTTGAAAAATGCATTAGACCCTGTATGCTTTGTGTAAGTTGCATGTCATATATTATTACTCTAACATTTGTGTAAGTTGTATGTCATATATTATTACTCTAACATTTGGTCGAGTATAGTGGAAGTGGATCCTCCGACGTAGGTATCCCTGCCTTACCCTCCCTTTCGGTCACTTATCATGGACCCTATGCTTGCTAGGCCCCGCATGTCGCTTACTCAATGGGTTTGGCCACATCAGGATCCTCATCCGTATACTCCCTCTGTTTTTATTTACTCCGCATAAAACGGAGGGAGTAGTGGTATAATAAATGACGCGGGGGGAGGGGAGGGACGCCGCCGCTTGCTCTCAATTGCGGTCCCACAAGCGCAGCGAAAACGCAAGACGCGCTGCTCCATTCCGTGAGCGACATGGAGGGTCCAGCGCTGTGCTGCAACGCTAACGCGACAAGAGCGATGTACAGTCAAATCGATTGACCGTCGCCACCGAACCACTATTCACACCGTAACCTTTGCTGCTCGCTCACGCCAGCCACTGCCCTAAAACCAAACCAAATCTCCAGCCCATTCCCCACCTTTCGATCCCCTAGCCCGCATAAAGCGCCCCTAGTTCGCCGAAAGCCATGGTGCGCCGCAAGATCACTTATTACAAGATGTCGACGCCGAGCGCCGCAGAAATCGCGGGCGCGGTCGGCGCCACGACCTCCGCTCCTAAGCTCGCTGGCGGCGGGCCAATCCCCAAGTTCTCTGGAGCCAAGCTACGAAGAGGAGGAAGCCGATCCAATGTTCACTACGGAGGTCATGGAGCAGAAGGCCCCCGATGGGTATGAGACGATGGACGTCGACTTCGTGCCGGCGTCCGAGTCCCCCATGGTGCAGGCGGACCAGCGATTCAACATGGCGATACTAAAGGAGGACCAGCAGCGAGGCTCAACTCGACGCGAGCGCCGCGATGCTGCTGCCATCGAGGGTCTCTCGCAGCGGAACCGATGTCGGATGTGAACCGGTGGCGGAGGCTCAACTTGAGACGGAGCGCGGATGCCGCTGCCATCGAGGCCCTCCCGCAGCGGAACCGACGCCCCGACATGAACCGGGCGGCACAGGCTCGACTCGACACAGAGGGCGCGGATGCCGCTCTCATCGATGCCCTCCTGCGGGCGAAACCGGAAGTACTGGACTTGAGGGCGGCAGAGACTCTACTCGACGAGGAGCGCGCGGATGCCGCTCTCATCGACGCCCTTCTGCAGGCGGAACCGGAAGTCCTGGACTTGAACCGGGCGGCGGAGGCTCGACTCGACGCGGAGCGCGCGGATGCCGCTGCCATCGAGGCGCTCCTGTAGGCGGAACCGGCGCCTCGACTTGAATCGGGTTGTGCTCGCCCGCAGAAGCGCCTACAGACGCCCGCTTGAACGAGTAGCCGAGGCCGAGGACAACCACGGTGCGGAGACACACATCGGCAGCGACGGTTGGTTCAAGGCAGAGCCAAAGACGACGAGGCCGCTCTTTCCGCGAAAGCAGTGATAGTTTTTCTTTATGTTGTTTTTTTATTATTATGGATCTTTTTCGTGTAAAACATACTATTTGTTATGCAAGTCGCTCGAGTCTACCATTTCAGCGGTTGGATGAATATCCCACGCCCCTAACCCTTCTTTCCTTCTTCCTCACCTCTTCTTCTTCCCCAACAGACCACCGCGACGGGTCGTATGGATACTCCGTTGATAAACATACTCTATGAACGAAAATTATGTGTCAGCGATAGGATGGCTAAGTTTGGTTTGTTCACATGCGACAGCACGGTTAGTGAGGGTGCGCTCTTGGTTGGGTTTATGGCGCAGGAGCGGCGTGATGGTGCGGTGTGACCGCCAAGGTGGAGCGACTGCAGGAGGGTGCGGTGCCACTGCGACAGCCGTGCGCAAGTGTACCTCCTTCTCATTTTGAAAACTTTAGGCAAGCTTGGCAAAATATGTATGGAGTTTGGCAATGCAAGGCCTAGACCCAACAGGATAAGTACGCATTACCTTCTGTCCGGTTTATTGGTCCCTATTAGATTTGTGTCAAATTTTGATCATAGATTAAACTAAGAAAATGTTCACGCATGGCACCAAACATTATATTTTTCAAAACTATGTTCAAATACTAATCCAATGAGATAATTTTTCTTGACATGCATTAACATTTTGTTAGTTAAATCTTTAGTCAAAATTTGGCACAAACTATAAAAGGGACCTATAAACCAGGATTTGAGGTAGTAATGCACTAGGAGTACTAGTGTTAAAAAAGAAAGGTGGGGTTTTCTTCGATACAAATCCTCGCTTCACGGTCAATTAATGCTTTTTTCTCGAAACACCAAAGAGCTAACCATCTCATTCCTCATTGCTTGATTAATACAGCGCCACGCAAACGACCTTCTCACTTCCGCATGCATGCAGGGGATATTAATGTCCTTGGTTGCTAACCCCATCAATTTTGCCTCGATTAGTGTTAGTGGCCCTTTGCAAATTGTAATTTTGATATACTGGCCTTGTGTACAAAAAAAAGGAGGTAGTAACTATATTTGAATTCCTTGCCCATTGCGTGACGCCGATTTACTTTTTTCTTGTGGTTTACGGCGCGCTCAACGGAGAACACCATTGAGGGAGACCACGGTAAGTCGTTTCAGTGCCTACCGCAGCCGAGACAACCGCCTTTATTTGCATCCAGGAAGTCCTTTACTAGTACTACTACTAGGAGTACTAGTGCGGTGATATGGTTTCTCAAGAAGACGATGGAGAAGCAGAGTCAGCGAAGAGTGAAATGATAGTTGCTTCGCCCTTGCTTTGTGATTTGACGCCACTGCTTGTGTGATTTGTGATAGAAGGACAGGGAGTAGACTCTCGTGCTCTATGTCTGTACTACTCCTACATGCGCCCAAGCATGAGAGAAAGAGGAGAGATGTTGCATTTTTCTGCTCCTTCAATCAATCAATCAGGGAGCTTCAGCCCATCTTTTTGGCTTTGGCAACGCCGCCCACAATGGTTCCCACGATGCCACAAGCTATTTTCACATTTGGCTACACATTGTGGATGCCCTTAACCGTCCCACTTGGTTTTGCTCCTGTGTGCTATCTATACAAATCTCAATTATATTGATCAAAAATTATAGAATCAAAGATTAGTAAAAGGAGGTGATTTTGCCGCTGGATGGCGGGGAGGTTTTTATTTTCGAGGACGTTGTCCTGGCGGTTTGTTAACATGCGGTCCCACGTGTCGTTGCTTTACCAAGCTGATCCGCGGCCCCACATGAGGCAGAACAACGGCAGAAGCAACACGTGGTTAAGTTGAAGAAGATGAGGGAGAAGCGACCAAGCTGATCCGCGTCCCACATGAGGCAGAACAACGGCAGAAGCAACACGTGGTTAAGTTGAAGAAGATGAGGTCGAAGCAGATTCAACAACGAGTGAAATGATGGTTGAGGGAGTTCCGGACTAGGGGGTGTCCGGATAGCTGAACTATCATCATCGGCCGGACTCCAAGACTATGAAGATACAAGATTGAAGACTTCGTCCCGTGTCCGGATGGGACTTTCCTTGGCGTGGAAGGAAAGCTTACGATACGGATATGTAGATCTCCTACCATTGTAACCGACTCAGGTAACCCTAACCCTATCCGTGTCTATATAAACCGGAGGGTTTTAGTCCGTAGGATCTAACAATAATCATACCATAGGCTAGCTTCTAGGGTGGCCTCTTTGATCTCGTGGTAGATCTACTCTTGTAACACACATCATCAATATTAATCTAGCAGGACGAGGGTTTTACTCCATCGAGAGGGCCCAACCTGGGTAAAACATCGTGTCCCTTGCCTCCTCGTTACCATCCGCTTAGACGCACAGTTCGGGACCCCTACCCGAGATCCGCCGTTTTGACACCGACATTGGTGCTTTCATTGAGAGTTCCTCTGTCGTCCGCCGATAGGTCTGGCGGCTCCTTTGATCATCAACAACGACACGGTCCAGGGTCGACTTTTCTCCCGGACAGATCTTCATGTTCGGCGGTTTTGCATCATGGGGCCAATTCGCTTGGCCATCCGGAGCAGATCGAAGCTACGCCCGCCGCCAGTCAGATTTGAAGCCTAAACTATACGGCCGATATCCGCTGGAGACTTGATCTTCGACGGATTCGAGCCCCAGCCAAGCGCCAAGACTATCTCGATGGGCATGATCTAGCTCGCAACCCAACAAAGGCCTCCGAGGCCGCACTTAATCCGCTCACCTTTAATCCGGAGCCGATTCCGCGATCGAGGACGAGTGGTTGACACCGCCTCGGGCTTTAATCTCACGGCGATCGAGTCAACTCCATCCCTGCCCTTTGCGAAGACCTCGACCCAGGTGCCGGACTCCTATCCAGACTCAACCCTTCGCGCTTTGCCGATCGATCCGATTACGCCTGCATGGAGTTCACGGTCATGACATCTTTCAAAGACTCGCCTTTTGGCGACATCCGAATTCACTAAAGTCTCTCTCTTTATCCGGAGTGCCCTGGCCGGACTACGGTCGAAGGTTGGGATACGGTCGACGGAAGAAATTCGACGCCCACTCACCACCCACTTGGTAGCCAGCCGCCGACCTAACCGACATGCTAGACTACGACCAAGACATCGACGGTATGGACGACGATGTCAAGACGACCAAGACCCAGCTTACCACAGGCAATCGAAGGCCACCTCGCCATACGACATATACATGGTGGACATCCCAAAAGATGGGAACGGCGATGGAACAACGGAGGATGACCCTCCAAGAAGCAGCCTAAGCGCCAAGGCCGCCGGCGCCGCCTAAATCCCGCCACAAAGAAGAATGAAGATTCCGCACCGAGATAACAATACACCGGACAACACCGAAGACAATCCACTCCAAAGAAGATCCATCGCAGAGGATGAAGACGCCAGCCTCAAGAGAGAGCGGCGAAGAAGAGGTAGAGGATTATATGCCTCCTCCAAGACGGGCAAGCCTCGACGATAATGAATTGCCGTGCCTGAGAATCCTGGCCAACAAGAGCATTTTAGACGCAGGCTTATGGCCACGCAAACAGCCTAAAGAAAAGCAGCAACAACTTAGAGCTGATCAGATCTGCTAGCCGACAGATGGACCAAGTCCTCGCGTCAAGAGCATGAGCTCTAATGCCCTCCAAAGCTACCCTAAACGCAAGCTGCTCCCCGATTAGAGGAGGAGGCTTACGAACCCGCATCACTGTGGAGACAACACGGGCTGACCGACCACCCCGTGGGCTGCTGACAGAGAGGCCTCTAGGCTCTCCACTAGAACTGCACTCGCATCGCCAAAAGCACTTGGCCAAAGGGGAACGCCCGACCAAGTAGATATATTGAGGACAAGGCAAGATAATCAAGATCGATCCATGGATCGCGGCACCCCACGGCACGTGATTTAAAACCGCCACGACACAGTAAGTCCGCCGGGCCGAACAAAATGCACTAAGTTTTTTGAGTCCGCCGTGATATCGCCAGCAGCAGGCGCGCCACCCACTATGCGCGCCATGCACTAAGTAATGGATCATCAAATCTCAAGGGTTTAAACCCACAATATTGAATCCTATGATGGCACAACAGACCCCGCGGTTTGGATCAAGACTATCTCCTTCACATCCACATGGCCCGCGTGACGATCTTCACGCCATAAAATACCTCCTCCTCGTTTAAAGGACCAGCCCGCATTGGCTCAACAGCTTGCCAAAGAGTCAATTGGGGTTGGGAGGACCGAAGCCGATTCTCGATAACTTCCAGTGGCACTTATGTGCGACCACCGACGCTGATGACCTAAGCCATAATTCAGCGCCGCACGATCGCCGACACTGACACGGTTCTAACCAAGAAAACCAAATCGCCGACCGTCCGGATGCGGAGGCCCTCGCCCTTCAAGCATAACATCCGCGACGAGTGGGTTGCCCGCACCTAGGACAGAAAAGCCAAATCCATGGCAGCCCTCACATCACTCATGACCCGCTTCGCTGGTGAGGACAACTGCTAGCACGCAGCAACAACCTCAACAAAAATTCTGGCAGTCCGACTTCAAGGACCAAAACGGCAGGCCGCTCAGAATAAAAAAACAAACGCCACACTAACGGCGCATAATATTGAGGATACGCAGTCAATGCCGGATTCAAAGGCTCTAAACCCGTCAGCGAAAAAGCCATTTAAACGAACCATTCCGGTCCGCCCAGTTTGGACCGAATATCGACCGCCAGCGATACACGGCACTTCAAAAGCCAGTTAACCACACCAACAGGGACTGTTGGGTATTCAAGCAGGCAGCAAGTTAATGGTCAAAACAATGACAAGGGCTGCATAGCGATGACGAGGATGAGACCCAACCGCCAAAAATAGAGGATGAATGGTTTCCCCACAAAAGCGGACGGTGAACATGATATACGCAACCCACATACCCAAAAGGGAGCGGAAGCGCACTCGTGGATGTCTACACGATGGAGCCAGCTGTTCTAAGTTCAATCCATGGTCCTCCTGCCCGATCACTTTTGACCAAGGGACCACCCACCAAAGATCCGCCACGGCGGATTCACCGTGACCGGTCCTATGCCCAATCGCCGATGTATTTCACCTATCCAGAGTCCCGATGGATTGGCGGCAGAGCCTGAACCTGCTTTACTAGGATACAGGTGCAAAATGGGCATAGCACTTCAAGGATTAAACCTACCAAAACGACCTTTAAAGCGCTATACCAGGTGTAGAAGCCAATTGTACAGGCTCAATTACACCGAAGTGGTCTTCGATCCTCGGATAACTTCCAAAGCGAGGAGTTAATCTTCGACATAGTCCCGCTTCGCAGCTGCTATCATGCCTTGCTCGGACGCACCACGCTTGCAAAGTTCAACGCGTGCCGCACCACGCATACCTCAAGCTCAAGACGCCAGCCCTCGAGGAGTCATTACGGTCAACGGAACATCGAACGCCCTCCGCATGGAGGAACATACACCGCTCTCGCGCGTATGCAATGCAGCTCTTAAGGCACTATCGATCCGCCGCTAGCGGCCGGACACAGCCAAGCGCCGCCGGAGTAACTTACAACAAGACCACCCGCACGCCCGAGCACGCAGATAGCAGTGCGGCCCCAACCCCAGCTCCCGCGAACGTCAGCAGGTCCTTCGCACACCATTACGCCTCAAGATACCATGGGCATGGGGAGGGGGGCACACCACAATACACCTGATCGCGGCTCAACCACAAGGGGCTCTCAAGTGTGTCGCCTTTTTCTTTTCTTTTTACCTTTTATTTTTAAACACAGGACTCGCTTGTCGGAAGCCCTGTCCGCAGCAGACTCGCCGAACTCACGATGCAACAGCCAGGAAGGATAAAGGCAACAACGAATATACAGGTGGTCTCCATTACGAGCATTTTCATACACCAATCTGCAGCCTACCCCGAAGGGGACATGTTTACACAGTTCCTACCTTGCTTATCGCACTATTTGTATCGTTTCGCATTCGTAGCAGCACTTATTGAATAAAACAATGCTGCACCTTTGCTTATAATTGCATTTCTTTTTCATACATATGTTCATTCACGACATGTTGCATCCGCACACTTTGGTACGCTAATATACACCAGGGGCTTATGTTTCCGCTTATGGTATGATGAGTCCAACACTTTCACAAGTGCGGCACCCCAAACTTATAGCACTATATGCATCGGGTTCAATCATGTCTTGGGTCAATAGTTGGGTTTGCCCGCCCCGTGTTTTGGTACCTTACGCCCGCTATATCGCCAAGGTAGCACCGGAGAACCATCGCGATTCCGCCCCAGCTCGGCTGGGTTAACGCCTCGGAGAAAGCTAAACTGACCGTCATGATGAGGCGCGAGACCGTCGCTGTTCGAGAGGTTTTCATGAGTCCTTAAAGACTTATGCCGCTTAGAGCGAGGAGCCGATATCGTCTCGCCAAGGCGTGATAGCGCCCAAATTCAGCCTTCCAAAGACTAGGGGCTTCACTAAATTTAAAATTATAGAATTCTATGGCTAAGGAGAGTGTTCAAGCATTATAAGTCCGTTGCCTTGTTCGCTGTGTTGAGCGCCTCTAGATGGACCCAAAATGGGAACAAGAGCGCCAAGTTTATCCCGAACACCCCAAAGACTGTGGGCATGGGGGCTGAAGCCGACGACTTGCCATCTCTCAGATTTGATAAACAGCCACACAGTAAGGTAATATTTAAATTAATGTTGCTATTAGCGATATGAACTAAGTTTTCAGCACAGGATAACAAAATGCGAGTCTACTCAAATAATACATCTTGGAGCACTCACCGCAATAGTGCGGGCGCCTTCAAAGACACTCTTATAATACATCTCGGCGCATGATGCTCCTTGCCTCTCGTTGCGGGTCCGCTCACGAAGCTTCGGCATCCATCTTGCCCCAAAGGCACCTTTGCGCTGGCAAGGCCCGACGGCACCTCGACACAAGCGGAATGCTTGATACCTTCAACCCACGGGCACGATCCACCACCGCCAGACCAGGCCGGAAGTAGCTCCTGTGCATGGCCTCCTTAGGCCACAGCCAACTATAAGGCCCTTCATGGCCTGTTCGCCGCCTTTAGGAGCTCGACCAGCTGCTTCACTGGTCGCTAAGGGGCACTGATGTCCGCCTCAAAGATACCGAGACCGAAGACCTTCTCCGCTGAACTCCTCCTCGCCCGGTAGAATGCGGCAGCATCGACACGCCATGAGGAAGCTCGCGAACGCCTCGAGAGCTCCGACCGTAAGCAACAGATAATTAACACTCACATGCGAGTCTAAATGAAAAATGCCTTACCTGCTGCTATTTTCTTCACCGCTTCAATCTCCCGGAGGGCCTTGTAGGCTTCGCCTTAGCGGTTTTGGCACTCTCAAGAGCACAGTAAGCTCGTGACTCGAGTCCTCGAGTCACGCCTCCAAGTTCTCATGTTTTTTCACGAGATCCCGGAGCTTTGTTGTACCTCCGCCACCCGCCTCCTCGCTTCTTCTCGCTGCGCGCTCATGTCAAGATTACGCCGCCGGTCGCTGCCACCGCCTCCTCTGTGGTCGCCACCTCAAGTAGCGGCCCCTACAATACCCACGCTATCCTTGTAATTTTTCTTGCAACCAAATCGTTTCTCAGTAAGGAACAATTTTCATAAGGTATTACTCACCTTCGCTTTCCTCGAGCTGCTTCTGGCATGGCCGAGCTCGCTCTAGACCGCCGAGGTTTTTCTTCAAAGTATTGACCTCCAGCAATAAGGCGGCGGAGGTCAGCAAGACAGCCTGCAATCCCATATTGACATATTTTTATGACTCCTGCGCTTATCTTTCTAAAGATCCTCATCCGCTTTTCTTCCAACACCGAACCGGCATTAGGGGCTACCGTCTATGCGGTACCATTTTACATATGTTGAAATTTTACCTCAAAGCCTGTTAGAAGGCTATTGCAAGCTTCGGTCAGCCCGCCTTGGCGAGCTGAACCTTCGAATCATCGCACTCATAACAAGGCGGTGTTCTTCGATGGAGGCGCCATTGAGCGCCCAAAGAATTATCCGCACCTCCGGTTGTACGGAGGCAGCCGGGCGTTCGGTCTTGCCCTTCTTACGGCGGGGCCGCCACCGGACTCCGGAGCCACCGCGCCTCCGGGATGAGTCCGGCAGTCCGGGAGGGTGTCCCGCGACACCTCCGGCCTCCTCCTGGTGGGTCCTTTTCGGGATCCCACTCGGCGCCGCCCACGGCACGGGGGTGGAGGCAGTCGGAAGGAATCCATATCCGACGCACCCAAGGACCAGCTCGACGAACGGGAAGATCATCCTGGGCGGACTGCGCAGGTTGTGGCGCGCATTAGAAAGACGTTATGTGGCTAAAGCAAAACCTTGAGGTTATTCGGTATCCGGACACTTACGATCTCGCCAGGGCTTGACCTCGAGGCCGATCCCCCGCCATCGCCGACGCTGGTGGAGAAGTCCGAGGAAGGGTTCTTCCTTCTGACCCTCCGCCTCCCCAGCTTGGGGCGGCCTTCCTTTCTCTCCTCTCACTGGGGAGAAGCTTCTTCTTCTTCCTCCTCGCCTTCGTGAGAAGATTCTGCTCAGAATCCGACAAAGACTCAAGCGCCGGGTGCTCCTTCGAGTTCCCCCGTAGCCTCCTTCTGGTTTTTTTTCTCCGCACCACATGGGTGCCGGAGCCAGCAGCCCCGCTAATCGGGCGTCCGCTGGTCTTCGGCAAAGGAGCCGACAGCTTAATTTGTCCGACATCTTCAGCCGCACTGTCAAGAATAGGGAGTTTTCGTAACCCACGAGTCAATATATGGAAAAGGAGCCCGTAAAGGGTCAATAACTTACCCGCTGGCTTGACGCCGCGAAGCTGTATCCGCGATCTTTGTTAGCGGATGCGGGCTTTCGCGCTTTTGAACAGCACCTCTTCCTGCATCTTCGCACGTGGTATCAAGAGCCGCCTGGTTCGGTGCTGTGCCGGATCGAACTCCCACAAATTGAAGTCCCGTTGTTGGCATGGGAGAATCCGCGATGAGCATCACCTGGATTACGCCGACAAGCCCGCGATTCTTGTCCACCGTGTTCCGGACGCTGTTTGGAGTCCGGATAGCTCGTCCGAGCCCCCCACTTCAGGCCCGCTCTTTCCATGATGAGAGCCGTGGGGAATCCAGATCTGAATTGGGGCCGCCACCCATTCAGTGGTCGCGGCTCGGTGATGTAGAACCACCCCGATTGCCACCCCTTTATTGTCTCCACAAAGGAGCCTCGAGCCATAGGACTTTGGCCATCTTGCCGACCATGGCGCTCAAGACTCCGCTTGGCTGCTTTTCACAACCTTCGCTTGACATCAAGGTCTTGAGCCACAAGTCAAGGGGGGCTGATGCAGAGGAAGGCCTCAAGACACGACGATAAACGCCGAGACGTTGAGGACGAAATTTGGGGCCAGGTCATGGAAGTCCAGGCCGAGGGAAGATGAGCCCTGGACAAATGGGTGAAGTGGAAAACCTAGTCCGCTGGAGGAAGTGGGGAAGAAATACCACCTCTCATGGGGACTGGGGTTGGAATAAGCTGCCCTGCTGCAAGGCAGCTCAGGCGCGATATCGCCGGGACAAGTATCCGCCTCCCGCAGTCTTGTGATGTGCCCTCCGTGACGGGGAGGCTATCCATCTGCCTCCCGCCTCCCGACATGGTTGGAGAAGGTTGAGGAGGAAAGTGCGGACTTGGGCGCTAGAGCTCGGGTGCACAGGAATGGATGAGCAAAGGAGGAAGAAGGCGAGGTGAAAGGGTGGATCCTTATCCCTTATATGGGCGGACAAAACATGTGTCCCCACCGCCCGGTAAAACTCGCTTATCTCCCAAGCGCCACAATCAATGGCGCGGTTGGGTTACCCACGTCCGTATTGATGGGAATCCCGAATAAGGGGAACACGATCTCGCCGACAAGACGTGCTAAGGAAACCGCTTCTAAACGCTACTTGAGGTGGAACAAGTAAAACAATTTGAATAAAGGCTTTAGTAGTGGTGCACGTCACGCCACAAAATATGTCAGAGATTGATATTGTGTAACATTATTCTCTCTACGGTGGTATGTGGAATTTATTTTTGCAGAGCCGACACTATCCCGGTGTTCACAATCTTCTATAAATTATTCGGAGGAAGAACCCGCTTTGCAACGCCAAGACAATATACGCCGGACTCATCGCATTGGAGCCTGCTTCAGGGCTACCGAGGAGTTCCAGATTAGGGGTGTCCGGATAGCCGAACTATCATCATCGGCCGGACTCCAAGACTATGAAGATACAAGATTGAAGACTTCGTCCCCGTCCCGGATGGGACTTTCCTTGGCGTGGAAGGCAAGCTTGGCGATACGGATATGTAGATCTCCTACCATTGTAACCGACTCAGGTAACCCTAACCCTATCCGTGTCTATATAAACCGAGGGTTTTAGTCCGTAGGATCTAACAACAATCATACCATAGGCTAGCTTCTAGGGTTTAGCCTCTTTGATCTCGTGGTAGATCTACTTGTAACACACATCATCAATATTAATCTAGCAGGACGAGGGTTTTACCTCCATCGAGAGGGCCCGAACCTGGTAAAACATCGTGTCCCTTGCCTCCTGTTACCATCCGCCTAGACGCACGCTTCGGGACCCCTACCCGAGATCCGCCGTTTTGACGATGAACAATGGTTGCTTCGCCCTCCAACTTCTTTTTTAGCATTATTACTTCGTCCCTCCAACTTAACTGCGGAAAGGTGCAGCTTTGTGATTTGACGCCTCATTGCTCATTACTACGCCGCGCCATGACTGGGGTGCTTCACCCCGCTGCTCGCATCAGATTCCGTATGGCACGTGGACCCGTAGCTTGATGTCCCACATGTCGGCGAAGGTACTAAAAGATTTATGAAAGCGAAGCGCCCACTTTACGACGGAGGAGTAGACGACACGATGGCCTAGTGAACTGTCACTTGTATCTGTATAGTACTATAGTTTTGCTGTTTCGCACGATCCATCGATACAAACCCGATTAACAATAAAGGGCGGATTTTTCCGCCTGTAGATGATAATCGCCATACATTTCAAAGGCAATTTTAATGTATGCAAACTGAATAATTATAAGTAACAATATGATATCTAGTAAAATAAAACACATATGATTTATTGTGTTAGAGTGTAGTAGTAGTGCTGTATTGCATAGTTGTTAGATGTAACATGCGAGAACGTAGAGATGTAGTTTTGAGGGCCTAGAGAGAAAAGCATAGTACGGTCACCGAACTTCAGAATAAGCTGATTACGGTCACTATATATGCTTTGCGGTGATTATCTGGTCACTTGCTCACAGTTCAGCATCGGATTGCACTGCTGACCGCCAAATAGTTCGCGTGGCGCCATGTTGACTAGTTAAATTGACCATGTTCCTTGTGGGTCCCACCTGTCAGTTCGCATAGGGAAAAGGTTAGATAAACACAAATTTACGCAGGCGCGACAAGGCTCCAACCCGCGCTGGAATCACCTGGTTGTGTATGTGTCTGCTGTATTCGATGTGTGCGTGATGCACGTAGGTTGAGCACTTGAGCGTGAGAGTGTGTTGGTCGGTGGTGTATCGGTGTGCATGCATGCATGCGTGTGCGTGTGAGTGTTATGCGCGTGGCTGCGTGTGTAATGCAGGAGTGTTATGTATGCGTATGGTGCATGTGTTTGTGTGAGTGTTATGCGGATGGAGTTCGTAGCATGCGCATGTGTGTATAATCACCACAC
The DNA here is from genome assembly GCA_021605205.1 of Aegilops longissima. Taxonomy (NCBI): domain Eukaryota; kingdom Viridiplantae; phylum Streptophyta; class Magnoliopsida; order Poales; family Poaceae; genus Aegilops; species Aegilops longissima. Next base: position 6,720 of record JAHIAM010002333.1, on the reverse strand, counting down.
CAGCTCATGTGTGTTAAAACAGACGGCTCAAGATACCAATATAAGGCCACCTTGTCCGCTGTGCCCGCGGTCATGACTTCAACCATCGCCAAAATATTTTTTGTCGCTTGTTTTCATTCTTACTAGTAAGATGCCTCGTATGCTGCACGTAACATCAAGATGCATTTGTATGACTTGTTTATCTTGTGAGAGAAAAGGATGAACGAGGGAAGGCCTTATTTGCAAATGTGGAGAGGTGTGTGGGTACCTTTTTGCAAAATTGCCATAGTTTTTTCCTATCCGCGATATAAATCGGACGGCCTATATTGCAGGATGGCAGGTACACCATCATCACCAACTCTGTTTTTATAAGAGTGTATTTTATGTATTTTATAATAGTGTAGATGTAGAGTAGATACAAGTCGATGTGGGCACGATGTTAGTGAGATAATGTGATGCAACACTAGAGGTGCCACGTGGAGCGCTTAACTGGTCAACTAGTCATGTCATGAGCAAATACAAAGTTGTACGGTGAGCCCGTGATCTGTATAATAACCACTAAACGTAAACGGTGACCGAATGAGTGGATTATGAAGTCCAATGTATGTATCGTGCTTTCACTTCAAATACAATGATCGCCATTGCATATATCGCGAGAGAAAGATGAAACACACGTGAATTTTCTGGGGCTTACTTTTAGAGGACATGGAGATAGTTTTGTGCATACGTGAAAGGGCGACAGGGGGGTATGCGATGGAGAGAGAGATGCTCTTCGCTTTCTTTATTATGACTAACTTTGTATATAGTATAAAATATACAAATTCACAGCATGGAATAAATATCATTGTGGGCACCATGCAATGCAAATTAGCGTCAGACTCCATATAACTTTGTAATGTTGTATATATGTAGAAACTCTAAAATAATTTTTGGCCACACTTTATTCAAAAGGAATGTTGTATGCTAAATAAACGTGAAGAGAGGGCTTTTAGATCAATGGGGTACGTGATGTAACATGTGTGAATGTGTAGTTGATGCATTTGGCGGGCCTAGAGAGGTATGTGTGTATTACGATTCGAGAGAGGCATGGATAGAGGGGCTGACGGGGGAGAGATAGCACGAGAAATGAGAGTGGTCTAGAGAGAGAGACGTTAATATGATGTCACGACAAGAGATTCCATTCCCTTGAGTGTGTATATGCAAGGGGGAGGGAATAGAGGCACCAGGAGAATTTTTCTGTGTGTGTGTGTTTGTGTTGGTATGTGGGTGTGAGAAGATAATGAGACGTGGGGAGAGGGTGTGTCACCGCTGAGGTCCGTGGGTCGAGGTGAGGCCTTTGTTCGGTTCCATCCTGCGCCACATTGGTCGGCCCATGACACATTTAGGAAGACCCATGGATGACTAGTCGACAAGACAAAGATAGCAGAATTGTGAAGGACTCGTGTCCACCGACAAAGCCGCTAGGATTTGTAACCCTAGGTTCTGGACTAAGGTAACCCTCTATCTCTGATATTACTATTCATCCAACCTAACTTTAAGGGGCATCCTACAGAATGCTCCGCTAGAATCATACTCACGATTAGGAAGAGAGGTGTGAGATAATGCGAGAGACAGCATGAAGATAATGTGCGACATGAGACACGAGGCAGGTCCATGTATATAGAAAGGGTCGATGAGGATTGTGCGTGTATGTTTAAGTAGAGGAAGAGTGCTTGTGATAAAGGTTAGTGAAAATAGTTGTAAATGGTTACGAGAGGAGGGAGGGTTATATCTAGAGCATGTGTGTAGAAAGACACCTCGGAGAGAGTGTGAGCATGTGTGAGAGACCACCGATGGAGAGTGAAACTACACGTAAAAGACTGCTCACACATTGATTAAAGATATAAATTGTATCCAAATATTAGGATGGGATCATGATATTTGCAATTCAAGTAAGGAGCGGTCATTGATCCATCGACATCTAGATTCTATCGAATTTGAGCATGTCTATGTTATTATTTGACACAATTGATCCACATAGTTAGTATTTTGAACTCCTGCATAATGCATCGCTTTAGCAATCGAATATAAACGTGAGTATAGTTCATGTTGTGTGTGTAAAGCACATTATACATAATGAAAGTTACACAATGGACATTTATAAATAGCTACCTATGAACTAGCATACATTTGAATTCAACCTAAGGTGGTTTAAAAATCAACATGAAGTCCATTCAATTATTTGAATTTGATATCATGGCATTTGTAAACCATACCTAAACTATGGGGGCACCAATCTTTGCTCTGATTTTGTACATAATAGCATATGTAGTCGGTACAAAATAGATTCAAATTTAGCTCCTCCATTCCAAAATAATCGTAGTTATAGGATTTTCAAGTGTCAAAATTCAAAAGGAAGCGGATAATTTAATGAGGTTTTCAAACATACAAGGTCAAATATAACGTTGTCTATTTAGGTCAATCCTCATAGTTCAAGAGTACTCTAAACGTGAATGCTTGTGTTTCAAAATTTGAACGGTTACCAAAAGAGCCTCTACTCGCCTCAAACCTCGTGAGACCAATGTTTGGTAGTACAAGGAAATTACTTTTCTAATAACTCGACTGTGAAACCTCACCGCCCGACGTCCAAAGGTCTAAACCGGGTAGGTTTGTAGCTTCATCTAGACGCCACGCAACCGCCTTCAAAAACATTCATACACAATGGCCGCTTACACACATGCGCAAGAATCAAATCGCCCCGCCCACTATTTGGGACACCTGGGATTACCATCCTACCCCGACTTGCAGAGGGTCCGAATTTAAGAGGGGGCAAAGTTTGTACTTTCCCAAATTTCAAACAAGCGGCCCCATCTTCTGCTCAAAAAGCCAAAAACAAGCGCGCCCCAAACTCAAACATGGTTCCCCCACCCGTCCGATTCCCCATTCAGACCGGGCCCAAAACTACCTTCCACCAGCCGCCAAACCCCGCGCCCTCCGTCCGCCACCCCATCCCACCCATCAACAGCCGCCTCCTCCATCGCCGAGCGATACCGACGCCGCCGCCCACCGCAACCTCAACCGCAACGCCTCCACGGCTAGTAGTTGAAGCCGAGGCCGAGCCGCCCATACCGAGCCAGTTCAACCACATCGCCTCTGCGCCACCGCTGCCGCCTCCAACTTCGCCACCTCCACCGCACCGAGTTGTTCTTGCACGCCGCCCTTCGCCGCGGATCTGCTTCCTCCGCCGACATACAGCCACGGCAACACAACAACAATTTGGCCATGGGTTCGCCCAAGCATGCACCTCCGTAACATCGGTTTCCGGTAAAAGAAGAAGATCGGCGCGACATGTGGAGGTGACCACACCGCAATCAAGAAGGTACTCTCTTCCTTATTCGTGCAAATCTTACATCTCGCTTGCACGGTATTCATCCCACGTAAGACACTAGTTGACCGCTTTTCTTGATACTAGATGTTCCTAGTAACTCGCGATGCACAAGGTTTCTCCTCATATACTATTTCACCTTAGCTAGAGGTCCGCCGCCTCAATTTCATTTCTGCCAGTTGATTCCCAATTATCTGAAGCATTCCCAGCGAATGCAGCGCTAGTACGACTATTACACCGGGAAGCAGCGCCTGGTGTTTATCTTAGGGCGCTCATGGCCTAGAGCTACCGGCGCCTGATCCGGAGGTCGGCCGGGATTAAAGGGATGGCTTGGGCGCTGCCAAGCACGGCGTGGGTGTGAGGTCGATGGGAGGCGGGCGGCGGAGGCACGGTCTGGGCCGGTGGTCGGGCGGTTCGAGAAAGATCGCAACAAAGGATCAAGGGAGGTAGATAAGGCCATCTGCCTGCTCCTTATAGATCGGACGGTTCATTAAAAAATCGACCGACCTATTTATTTTCAGTCGATTGTTATCTTAGATATGACCACATGTGGTGGTGTGCTGGAGGAGTACCTGCATTTCCTGTGCTCATATATTACAAAATCATACGGAGTAGAATCTAATTTTGTTTGCCATGCAATGTTGTAGATCTATCATATGTCCCTGTCATTTATTTTTCAGCCACCTGCTATCTCTGCTACTTTTATAGTGCACTAGTTCTGCACACACTTCACCCATACTCACTATTGTGTTTTTATGCAAGGGTATTTCAGACTCTCCCACCGAAAGAGAAGCAGCAAAGAAAGAGAGAAGTCGCCCAGCTTGGTATACGGGTAGGCAAGACACATTACAACGCTTATAAAGGGTGCAAGTCAAGCAGATGGAGACGGTAAACGAGCTCGAGTTGATGACTCGCCGCAATGAACCACCATCCTGTGTGCTTGCTTTAACTTCATGTGTCATATGTGGTTGCATGTTGGTGTCTAGCTTGTATTCGAAAGGTCAAGTCGGTCTTTATTAAGATAAGGAAAGATATTTTTACATGAACCACCATCCCGTGAGCACCGAAGACAAATAGTTAGTCGTAGACCGCCGAGCCAAAGGACAAGCCCAAAGAAAGACAGCATCACCGAAGCCAACTAAAAGCCGTGATGGTGGCGGCAGCCCGCCTCCCACCAGTGCTCTCGTGTCCTAGATGATCATGTTCACCACTCCACTGGATGTCTAGCTTGTATTGCTTCCAATTTGGTTAAATTGCATCCGCTAGCTTACACATTATACCTTTGAATATGACATGCCTTTCTGCTTTTGGTACATACTAGTACATATGTGTATTAACCATGTTCTTACATCAAACTAATGTTCTTGTGTATCCTCATCAATCACTTATGACGAGGCAGGCAGGCAAGGACTACCCTCATTTAAAGAATGCAAACAGCCTCCCCGACATGATTCTCAAGAAATGTAAATGCTAGATGAAGATAGTGAACGAGCTCAGAGTTGATTACAGCATTTCTACACTAGCATCGCAGGTGCTTGCTCTAACTTGGCAGCATGATATGTGGTTGCATGTTGCATATGGTGTCTAGATTGTAATTCTTCCAATCTGTTAAACTGCATGTGCTAGTCTCGCTTAGCTTATACTCCCGTAAATGTGACATTATACCTGTTAATGTGACATGCCTTCCTGTATTTAGTACATAGTACATCTGTCTATTAAGCATGTCCTTACATAAAACTATTGTTTTTTTGTATCCCGCATCAATCAATATGACGAGACACCTTTAGTATATGCAGTGTGATATTAGTTGCATCTTTCATATGATTTATAGCATGCGCTGCTTCTAATTTGTTGAAATTCCATTTATGATGGGACGCTTTTAACTTGGCAGTCATATTGGTTGCATCTTTCATGTGGTGTCTAGCTTGCATTGCTTCTTATTTGCTGGAATGGTTTCTGCTTAGTTTACACAAATAGTTGTGAACATGCCATGTCGCCCTGTTTTTCGTATATATTCCATCCTGGTATCATGTGTTTGCCTTTACATCAAAGTAGTGATTGTCAAGATTATGCATGAATGAGTTCTCAAGAGAGAATTTTATTGCTTTTTCTTGTCGGTTTTACTTGACAATTCAAAATCAATAAAGCGAAGGAAGTTAGCAAGGCAGCGGATAAAGGTGCTCCTTCCAAACGGAGGGCCTCTACAGCTTTCTACCTCCACACCCCCAAGATGATTTCCAAGACAACACATGCATAGACACTCAACAAAGTTGTGTTTATGATGAGCACGCCTCCCTAGTGCAGATCACCGTGCTCCTCTAACTTGGCAATTGCTATATGTGGTTGCATGTTATGTGTGATGTCTAGCTTGTATTGCTTCTAATTTTGTTGAATTCCATCTGCTTACTTTACACATTATACTTGAATAAGACACGTGTTCCTGTTTCTAGAACATACAATATCTGTCTATCACACCATGTTCTTACATCAAATTACTACTGTTGTGTAACCTGCAACAATCACTTATCATAAGACACGTTTGACTTCGGAGTGTGATATAGGTTACATCTCACATTATTTTCTAGCTTGTACTACTAATTTGTTGAAATGGCACTTATGACGAGACAGTTTTAACTTGGTAGAGTGATATTATTTGCATCTTTCATATGGTGTCTAGCTTTCATTGCTTCCTAATTTGTTGAAATGCCTTCTCCTTAGTTTACACATCATAAGTGTGAATATGCAATGCTGTGAATATGCAATGGCACTAATGACGAGAGACCTCTAACATGGTAGTGTGATGTTGTTTGCATCTTGCATATGATTTATTTCTTGTACTGTCACATTTGTTTAAACGCCATTTATGAGAGACCGTTAACTTGGCAGAGCGATATTTGTAGCATCTTTCATATGGTGTCTACCTTCCATTGCATTGCTTCTAATTTGGTGAAATGTCTTCTTCTTAGTTTACACATCATAGTTCTGGTTATCTCTTCCGCCCTGTTTTTCATACATATTACATCCTCCTATCATGTGGTTGTTCTAACATCAAAGTTTTATTCGTCTCAGATCACGCATCAATTTGTTCTCAAGAACTAAATTTTATTCGCTTTTCTTGTCGGCTTGACTTAACATGGCACAGAAAGAGGAAGAAACAGAGAATGGCAGGGAATGAGAAGCGATGAATCCCGCAGATTCTCACTGGTACCGATGGTGCAATAGAAGGTGAAAGTCCAGCGAAAATTCTACAAACACGGCATCCCATGCTACACGAACTGCAAAAAAGCCAAACAGAAACAAATAGCTGCCACCAAACAAGCAGAGACAAACCTAGTTCTTGCAACACCTACCACAAGATTACCAACGTGCACGACATA
>JAHIAM010002332.1:0-36579 GCA_021605205.1 Aegilops longissima | reverse complement strand
TTTGAGTGGAAAGCAACTTGGGAAGGCTAGAGATCAAGATTCATATGGTAGGAATGGAATATCTTGGCCTCAACACATGAGTAGGTGGTTCTCTCTAATGGTAAGTTGGAAGTGTAGGTCTGTTTCGATGGCTCTCTCCACGAATGAAGAGGAGGTGGAGGGGTATATATAGCCTCCACACAAAATCTAACTGTTACACACAATTTACTAAACTCGGTGGGACCGAATCGTTAAACTCGGTCGGACCGATTTAGTAAACCTAGTGACCGTTAGTGATTTTCGTGGGGATGACATGCATCTCGGTGAGGCCGATTCGGTTAGGGTTAGGCATAACGTAATCTCGGTGAGACCGACATACAAACTCGTGAGACCGATTTGGTAATAAGCTTTCGAGAGTTGGTCGTAAACTCGATGGGACCGATTTGCTCTTTTCGTGAGACCGAAATGTTACAAAAAAGAAGAGAGTTTACATTGCAATCTCGGTGGGACCGATCGCTCACTTCGTTAGACCAAACGCTACTGAAGGGAAACAGAGAGATTGCAACCCCATCTCGGTGAGACCGAGATCCCTATCGGTAAGACCGATTTGCATCGGGTTTGTGGCAGTGGCTATGACTTTTGGAATTGGTGGCACCGGATAGAAAGAATCAGTGTGACCGATTTTGGCTTTAGGTTTAGGTCATTTGTGGATGTGGGAAAGTAGTTGAGGGTTTTGGAGCATATCACTAAGCACACGAAGCAAGAGGCTCATTAAGCAACACCTCATCCCTTCTTGATAGTATTGGCTTTTCATATAGACTCAATGTGATCTTGGATCACTAAAATGTAAAATGAAGAGTCTTGAGCTTTTGAGCTTGAGCCAATCCTTTGTCCTTAGTATTTTGAGGGATCCACTTTCATCATCCATGCCATGCCATTCATTGAGCTTTCCTGAAATAATAGTCTTGGAATAGCATTAGCTCAATGAGCTATATGTTGTTATGAATTACCAAAACCACCTAGGGATAGTTGCACTTTCAATCTCCCCCTTTTTGGTAATTGATGATAACATATAGATCAAAGCTTCGACAAATGATAATAAAATTTAAATAACATCGTCGCTTTGAGAAGTATGTGATAAGCAAGAGCTCCCCCTAAATTTGTGCATAGTTTTAGATTTGCTTTGGACTGCAAATGCACAATGAATTAGGCTCATGGGTTACTCTTCCAATTCACATACATCTTGGTGGAGCGCTCAAAATAATAAACAATGAATACATGCACTCATCACCAAGCATAGTGAGTGATCACATTAGATAGATAGGATAATATCAAGCATGCATAAGTGTAGCTTATGATCAAACACATGATCATCAATGTCTCACAAGCATAGTATCTCAACCAAAGCAAACAAAGATTGAAAAATCATCAAATAAAGCAAGGGAGAACAAAAGCAACACACTCTCTCTTGGAGCCTATGATCTATACATTTTTCTCCCCCTTTGGCAACAAGTTACCAAAAAGTTCATAGAAAATGCATAGTGCTAGATCGACTCTCAGGCTTGATCTTCCGGTGGTGGAGTCCTGGATAACGCCGAGGACGAAAGCTTCAGCTTGAAGTAGATGGAGCCGAGCTGATGTAGATGTTGGAGCTGGTGGCACCGAGTCTGTAGGGGCAGTGGCAGTGCTGAAGTTGTTGCTCTAGTGTCATCCACTGCACTGATCCGACCTCCGGGCTCTGGGTACTCTGGCAAACACATTGGTGGTAGTCTTGCCCTTCCTCTCCTGCATGTCATCTTGTAGTTCCTCCACTGCAGATCGAATCTCGCCATTTTCACATCTAAGTTATAGAACTTTTGTTCTATGATTCTCTCAAGCTCTCCTGATTTTGAGTGAGGGTGGCCAATCCCTTCTCAATCCTCGTGGTTGATGCTATTAAGTATCCGAGCTGCTCCTCGCTTGTTCTTCAAGAAATACTCAGATGCCTCCTCTTGAGTTGGCATCTTGGCAGCCTTCTCCTCTTTGCCTTCTCCTTCTTCTCCCGAGCTTGAACTGATTGTGGATCATCTTCATTCATGACAACCTCATTGTCCTCAAAGTCTGGATAAAGTGGAAAGTGTTCCTTATCCAACTGATATTTTCCTGTGCCCATCTTTGAGTTTATCAATTCTGAACTGAGGTGCATATCCACAACTCCTCTTCCGATCTGCTGCAGTCCTCTTGATTGTTTCAATGATCAGGCTCATGACTTTGAACTTCGTGGCACAACAAACACATGCAACATGTTGATGGCATGCCCTTTGATCATGTTGTGGTCACTGACTTGGGCAACAAAGTGTGCCTCGTAATCCAATTTATGGTTGGCAACCCCGACAGCAGAAAGTGAACTGATCCAAACTTGTGAGTCTCTAATGCCTTGTCCGGAATTTCCTTGTACATGTGAGCCATTGAATTGTGACCCATCTTCTTCTTGGCATATACATCCAGATCATCATCATTTTCCTCCTGGGCATTTATTAGCTTTGCCCACTCCTCAACAAAGGACTGGTACCTTGTACCTTCGACATCCAAACTATTCTACCATCTGGGTAAAAGTGTGTTGTGGAGTAGAACCGCATGATAAGCTCATCATTCCAGCTTGGTGAAGTTCGTCCAACAAAATCTGCAACTCCACAAGCAATAAAGCTTTCTTGCACTCCAGGATAGTGTTGTTCATTTTCCTTGATGAATTTCCAGTCAACCTACCTCATGTCACAGACTATGGGCTTCTTGTCCAACAGAATTGTTTCATAGAAGTCCTGATGTTCCTTTGTGTGGAACCTGTAGTCAACAGCAGTTCTTCTTCTTAAAGCATATGGATCTTCCATTCTCCACAGTCTCAGCCCTGAATCCTTCCTGATTCTCATGTCCTCAGCCACAGGATGGGCATCATTGTGGTCTGGTATCTTGGGCTTGAGCTTTCTTAGAACCTGTCCTTCTTCATCTTCCTCATCAGCATCCTCAGGCACTGGGGCCTTGTTCTTCTCAACAGCTGGAATACTCCTGGTATTCCTCTTTGGTGCAGACTTGGCCTTGGAGGCAGCTTTGGGTGCTTCCTTGGGCTTGGATGTGGCAGCCCCTGATCTAATAGCATCACCCATAAGCTTTGGTGCCTTTGGAGCTGGTGCAGCAAGCTCTTCCTCTTCCATCATGGAAGGTTGACCAACAACTCTGGCCATGGTCTTCTTGACCCTTTCCTTTCTTTTCTTCCCTTCTGCAATAGCTGGTTCTTTGGGTTGGGTTTCCAAAGAAGCTTGTGTAGACACTCTGGCTTTGGACATTGGTTGTCTTCCTGCAGGCCTTTTGGTCTTCATGCCTGGCTTTGTATTCTTTGCTGAGCCATATTCCTTCTTGAGCACCTCTTTCTTGGATGTAGCCTCATCTTCCTCAGCTTTGTAATCTCCATCCTCTGAATCTGAAGTTCTTTTCCTCCTTTGCCTAGTTGCAGCCTTAGGCAAATTGCTAGGAGTACTTCTGCTCCCTTCATCTGAAGTTGAGGGACTAGTGCCCTCACTCAAGTCCATCTGCTCTTCCGACTGCTCGTCATCACTTTGATCGACATACCGCAAAAGCTGATCACGACCCCGTGAAGAGTTATAAATGAGATAGAAAAGATGAGCATCACAAAATGCAGAGGTTTTTGCAAAAGAATGACTCAAAAGTTTGGTCTTAGTTTTCCACAGAAAGCATTTCGGATCCACCGATTTTCAAACTTGGTGATACCGAAGCAGTTTTGGAACCTAAACTGATGATCTCGGTTGGACCGAGTTTCAGTTCGGTGGTACCGAGACTGCTAGGGTTTCACAGAATCCTCAAATCGGTTGCACCAATTAGTAATTCTCGGTCAGACCGAGAGTCACTAGTGCAATGGCATAGGCCAAATCGGTGAGACCGAGTTTTTCAACTCGGTGGGTCCGAGATGGTTTTAGCGGAAACCTAACCCTAAAAATTTGAATCACATCTAATCTATGAACTACTTTGGCTGGATAGAAGAGTTTCAATCGTGGCAAGAATCAATATGAAAACAATGTGCCAGGAATCAGACGTGGATAGCACAAAGATTAAGTCCATACCCTAACTTGGCGGTGGACTTGCTACGGCGGCAACGGCGGGACGAAATCCATTGACGGCAGGGAGACCAGCGACGGGGAGGCTGCATGCACGAGGAGACGATCCGAGACCACGATGGCAGAAGCGAGCTGTTGTCTTGGCGAAGGGTTTTGGAGAAATTTCAAAATTTTGCCCGTGGCTATATATAGCTCGACCGCTCGGTGTGACCGAGTGGAACAACTCGGTGGCACCGAGATGCATAATCGTGTTCAAGATGACCAAATCGGTGAGACCGAAAAGTTCAAATCAGTTGCATCGAGATTGAAAACTCAGATCAACTCGATGATCTCGGTAGGACCGAAATGGAAGGATCGGTCAGACCGAGAATCACTAAGAGGTTTTGGGAGTTTAAGTCTATGACGAATCGGGGACTCCGAGTGCTCCTCACACAGAGTGGTTCGAATCTGACTTGATCAAATTTTGTGATGTAGCATGAATAGAGTTTGAGACGAGAAAAGCATAGATAGCTAAAGAAGGTTCTTAGGCATTCTTGTCCATCCACTTGGCACAAAGAAAAGAATCCAAACAAACAAAACAACAAGTGGATGTCCTTGAATGAGTAAAATATGCACCAACATGCTCACACAATAAGATGGCAATTGAAATAAGTGGCAAAGCATGCACAGCCAATTTTAGCATCTATCAAGCAATTGGCGATGACTAGGTCATCTATATATGAGTATATTGACTTAGGAGTCAAATGAGAACATTTGATCATAGGTCATACTCATCGTTTAAGCTCAGGTGGGATTACCACTTTACATAATGCATTAATGTGTTCACACCATTAGAGTTGCTTTGACCCAATTCTTAGAGTTAAGCTCCCCTAGATGTGAGATCCCCTTAGAGGGATGAACTAACCTTGGGTTTTGTCGATGATGACTTCATGTAGGTGTTGAAGATGTAGATGCTCAATGTTGATGTAGATCATTTGGAGCAATCCTTTGGAGTGAGTTGCACTTTCAACTTGCCTACATGGGTTAGTCCCACAAGGAACAAACAAGAATATCCATAGACATAGAGTGATGCACACACAAGATGATGTCCATGAAAACATTAGGTTACTGAGGGAGTCCTGGATTAAGGGGTGTCCGGATAGCCGGACTACCATCATCAGCCGAACTATCATTTGCCGGACTATCATCATCGACCGGACTCCAAGACTATGAAGATACAAGATTGAAGACTTCACCCCGTGTCCGGATGGGACTTTCCTTGGCGTGGAAGGCAAGCTTGGCGATACGGATATGTAGATCTCCTACCATTGTAACCGACTCTATGTGACCCTAGCCCTCTCCGGTGTCTATATAAACCGGATGGCTTTAGTCCGTAGGACAACAATCACAACAACCCTTACAATCATACCATAGGCTAGCTTCTAGGGTTTAGCCTCCTTGATCTCGTGGTAGATCCACTCTTGTAAACATCCACAATATCAATATCAATCAAGCAGGGCGTAGGGTTTTACCTCCATCAAGAGGGCCCAACTCGGGTAAACATCGTGTCCCTTGTCTCCTGTTACCATCCGCCTAGACGCACAGCTCGGGACCCCTACCGAGATCCGCCGGTTTTGACACCGACATTGGTGCTTTCATTGAGAGTTCCTCCGTCGCCACCGATAGGCTTGATGGCCTCTTCAATCAACAACGACGTAGTCCTGGGTGAGACCTTTCTCCCGGACAGATCTTCGATTCGGCGTTTTCGACCGCGGGCCAACTCACTTGGCCATCTAGAGCAGATCGAAGCTACGCCCGGCCGTCGAGTTAGGTTTGAAGCCTAAACTTCACGGCTGATATCCGGGGACTTGATCCTCGATGGATCTGAGCCACAGCCAGCGTGCGCGCTGTCTCGATGGGCATGACCTAACTCGCCACGGACAAGACCTTGGAGGTCGCCCACGAATCCACTCCGACCCATAGTCCGGAGCCGATCGCTCAATCGAGGACGGATGGCTGAAACCGCCTCGGAGCCGCAATTTCACGGGCGATGGAGCCAACACTTGCCTTGTCCCACATAAAGCCCATGACTCGAGGTGCCGACTTCGCCGGACTCAACCTCTTGCACCCCGCCACCGAATCCGTTGGGCGCCGATCATGGAATTCACCGCCGCGACATCTTTCAGACTCGCCCTTGGCGATATCATAAATTCATTGAAGCATCTCTCGCTATCCGGAGAGCCCTAGCCGAACTCACGGCCAGGGCGGTTGGGACGCGGATGACGAAGAAATTCAGATCCCACCCACCACCCACTTCGTAGCCACCGTCGATGATTTAACCGACGATTTCGACTATGACTCAAGACATCGACGGTATGGACGACGATGCCGGAGACTACCAAGAACCGTGCCTACAGGACACCGGAAGACCACCTCGTCATACGACATATACATGGTGGACACCCCAAAAGATGGGGACGGCGAAGAAGCAGCGGAGGTCGATTCCTTAAAGAACAGCCCAAGCGCCCGACGCCGTGGCGCCGCTCTAAATCCCGCCACGGCAAGAATGGAGATTCCGCACAGAGATAATAACACCCCGAAAGTGCCGAAGACAACTCCTCCAAAGACGATCCAGCGCAGGAGAGGGAAGCAAGCCCTCGTGAGAGGGCGCAGACGAAAGAGGTCGAGGATGACAATTACTTACCTCCCTCCGAAGACGAGGCAAGCCTCGGTGACGATGAATTCGTCGTGCCTGAGGATCCCGTCGGACAAGAGCGTTTCAGACGCAGGCTAATGGCCACGGCAAACAGCCTAAAGAAAAAGCAACAACAGCTTCAAGCTGATCAAGACCCATCGGCGGCGAGATGGACCGAGGTCCTCGCGTCAAGAGTATGAACTCGAACGCCCCTCCAAAAGTTACCCAAAACGCAAGTTGCTCCCCCGATTAGAGGAGGCAGCATCACCAGCGCACAATAGGGCAGACCGACCACCTCGTGGCCGAGATAGAGAGGCATGCAAGCCCTCCACCAAAATCGTACCCCGGCATCGCTCTAAAAGCAGGAAGCCACGGGGAACGCTACCGGACTTAAGTAGATATATTAGAGGACAAGGCAAGACAATCCAGATCTATCTATGGATCACGTGGACGCCCCACGACCCACGACGAATACCGTCGCACCGGATACAACTCCTCCGGCCGGGTCGAACACAGCAGGCAACGCTCTCTCGAGCTATGTCGCGATATTGCTCAATACAGAGCGCCAGACACCCACTATGCTTCACCGACGAAGTAATGGATCATCAAATCCCAAGGGTTCAAACCCGCTAATATCGAATCTCACGATGGCACAACAGACCCGCGGTCTGGATTGAGGATTATCTCTCCATATTCACATGGCCCGCGGCGACGCATCTTCATGCCATCAAATATCTCCCGCAAGCTTAAAGGACCAGCTCGGCATTGGCTTAACAGCCTGCCCTCGAGTCAATTGATGTTGGGAAGACCGAAGCCGCATTCTCGACAACTTCGTGAACGCGATGTGCGACCACCGGACGCAAATGACCTAAGCCACATAATCCAGCAGCCGATTTAATCGCCGAGCAATTCGACACGGTTCTTAACAAAGAAAATCAAATCGCCGATCGTCCGGATGCGAGGCACTCGCTGCCTTCAAACATAACATCCGCGACGAGTGGCTGGCCCGCACCTAGGACAGAGAAGCCGAAATCCATGGCAGCCCTCACATCCTCATGACCCGCTTCAGGCGGGAGAGGATAGCTGGCTCGCCGCAGAATAACCTCAAAGAAAACGCCGGCAGTCCGGATACCAAGGACCGCAATGGCAGGTTGCGCCGAAACAAAACAAACGCCGATTAACGGCGACAAGAATGAGGATACGGCAGTCAACACCGGATTCCGAGGCTCCAAACCCGTCAATGTAAGAAGCCATTCAAAAGAACCACTGGGCCCGTCCAATTTGGACCGAATACTCGACCGCTCTTGTCAAATACATGGAACTCCCGAAAAGCCAGCTAACCATACCAACAGAGATTGTTGGGTATTCAAGCAGCGAGCAAATTAATCGCCAAAACAAAGACAAGGGGCTACACAACGATGAAGAGGAGGAGACCCGCCGCCGAACAACAGAGGACAAAAGGATTCCCCCTCAAGTTCGGACGGTAAACATGATATACGCAATGCACATTCCCAAGCGGGAGCGGAAGCGCACTAAGGGACGATACGCGATGGAGCCAGCCGCCCCAAAATTCAACCCATGGTCCTCTTGCCCGATCACTTTCGATCAAGAGACCATCCGACCAAGATCCGCCATGGCGGATTTGCCGCATTGGTTTTAGACCCAATCGCTGATGGATTTCACCTCACGAGTCCTGATGGACGGCGGCAGAGCTGAACCTGCTTTATCGGGACACGCAGTGCAAGATGGGAATAGATCCTTCAAGGATTAAACCTACAACGACGACCTTCAAAGGCGCCATACCAGTGTCGAGGCCAATTGTACAGTGCTCGCTTACACCGAAGTGGTCTTCGATCCCGGATAATTTCGAAGCGAGGAGTTAATCTTGACATAGTCCTGCTCATGATGGCTATCACGCTCGCTTTCAGACGAACCGCTGCTTGTAAAATTCAACGCGGTGCCGCATTATGCATACCTTAAGCTCAAGATGCCAGGCCCTCGTGGAGTCATCACGGTCAATGGAAACACGGAACGCTCCCTCCGAACGGAGGAACATACAGCGGCTCTCGCGGCAGAAGTACAGAGCAGCCTTTTAAGGCAATTCTCGAGTCCGGCCGTTAAACGACCGGACACAACCAAACGCGCCCGGAGCAACATCAACCAAGACCACCTAGCACGTTCCATGCACGCGTAGCAATGCGGCCCCAACCCCAGCCCTCGCAAAATTGCAAGACAAACTCTCCACAGACATAATTACGCCCGAGATACCATGGGCATAGGGGAAGGGCACAACCACAACATACCCAGAGTGCGGTTCGACCACACCAGGGCTCCCAAGTGTGTCGCTTTTTTGTTTTATTTTTCTCTTTTTATAGAACTCATCCGGCCGGCGAACCTGCCAACTCATGATGCAACAGCCAGGGAAGGACAAAGGCATGATTTAACACTCGTGTGGTCTCCATCACGAGCATTAAATTTGTTAAAATACAACATTCCGCTGCCTACCCACGAGGGAGACGCCTTTAATTCGCTCAATCCCTTGCTTTCCGTGACTATTTGTATCATTCCGACCGATAGAATATCTTCTCGAATAAAATGCAGCACTTTTTGCCTATAATTGCATTACTTTATATATATATATATATATATATATATATATATATATATATATATATATATATATATATATATATATGTTCATTTACTTACATGTTGCACCGTGCATCTTGGTACGGCCAAACACACCAGGGCTTATGTCCTCCGCTTATGGTGTGATAAAGTCCGACACTTTCACAAGTGCGCACCAACTTATAGCATTATATGAATCAGCTCCAATCATGTCTTGGGTCAATAGTTGGGTTTGCCTGCCCCATCTTCGCACCTTACGCCCGCTCTATCGCTAAGGTAGCACTGGAGAACCATCGCGATTATGCCCGGTTGAGCCGGGTTAACGCCTCGGAGAAAGCTAAAACTGACCGCATGATAAGGCGAGACTGGTCGCTGCTCGAGAGGTCCTTTCGGTCCTTAAAGACCTACGCCGCTTCGAGCGAAGTTCCGGATTATGTCCGATGAAGGCGTGGATAGTGCCCCACTTCGGTCTTCCGAATACTAGGGGCTTCGTCGAAATTTAAAATTATAGAATTCTATGGCTAAGTGAGATGAGAGTGTTCAAGCACTATAAGTCCGGTTGCCTTGTTCGTTGTGTTGAGCGCCTCCCTAGATGGACCCAAAAATGGGAACAAGTGTGCTCAAGTTTATCCCGAACACCCCAGCACTCGTGGCATGGGGGCTGAAGCCGACGACTTGCCATCTCTCAGATTTAATAAACGGCCGCACAAAAGGTAATATTTTAAATTAAACAAGTGTTGCTTAGCGCATATGAACAAATTTTTCAGCACACAGGATAACACATTGCGAATTCACTCAAAAATTACATCCCTGGGGCACTCATCCGCAATCTTGCGGGCACCCTTCAGGACATCCTTATAGTAAATTTCGGGCATACGATGATCCTTGCCTGCTGGTGGCGCGTCAGTGATTAGCTTCTCCGCATCCAGCTTGCCCCAATGCACCTTTGCGCGGGCAAGGGCCCGACGAGCACCTTCAATACAGGCGGAGCGCTTGATAACCTCCACCCAGGGGCACGCATCCACCAGCCACATGAGGCCGGTAGCTCCTGTGCATGGCCTCTCCAGCCACAGCCGGACTATGAGGCCCTTCATGGCCTGCTCGGCCACCTTGTGCAGTTCGACCAGCTGCTTCACCTGGTCGCTAGGGGCACTAGATGGCCGGCCTCAAAGATATCGAGACCGAAGACCTTCTCCGCTGAGCTCCCTCCTCGGCTCGGTAGAATGCGGCGGCATCGTACACGCCATGAGGCAGATCTGCAACGCCTCGAGAGCTCCGAATCCGGTAAGTAACACGTAATTTACATTCACATGCTTGCTTTGCATGAAAATGCCTTACCCGCCGCTATCTTATTCATCAATTCAACCTCCTGAAGGGACTTATGGGCCTCGGCCTTGGCGGTTTTGGCACTTTTGAGAGCCGAGGCAAGCTCGGACTCTCGAGTCTTTGAGTCACGCCCAAACTCTCATGCTTTTCCATGAGAGCCCGAGCTCTTGCTGAACCACCGCCACCGCGCCTCCTGCTTTTCTTGCTCCCCCGTGGCCGTGGCGCATTATGCTCGTCACAGATATGGCCTCCTTCAGGCCGCCACCTCGCTCGTGGCCCCGCAGCACCCATGTTATCCTTGTTATTTTTTATCGCAACCTAAATCCTTTTCTCAGAAGGTACAAATTCAAAGTGGTGTTACTCACCTTCTTTGTCCTCGAGCTGCTTCTGGCGCGGCCGAGCTCTTGCTCGGACCGCCGAGCTCCTGCTTCACAAGACCGACCTCCGCAGCCAAGGCGGGCAGAGGTCAGCAGCGCAGCCTGCAACCCATATTGACATAATTTTTAGCAACCCTGCATGATATCTTTTTTTAGATCCTCATCCGCTTTTCTTTCCAACACCGAACCGAGCATCAGGGCTACTGTCTATGCGGTATTACATTGCATATTTTTAACTTCTTACCTCAAAGCCCGATAGAAGGCTATCAGCAGGCTTGGTCAGCCCGCTCTTGGCGAGCTGCACTTTCGATCACCGCACTTATAATAGTGCGGTGTTCTTCCTCGATGGACGCGCTCTGCAGTGCCTCCAACAAATTACCCGCGCCCCGTTGGACGAAGCCGCCCGGCGCCACGGTCTTGCCCTTCGTTCGAAGGGCTGCCGGACTCGAACCATGCGGGTTCTGTTGTGGAGTCCGCGCAAAAGTCCGGAGGACGCCTTGTGGCGCCCGAGCCTCCCCTCGACGGGTCCCTTCTTGGGTTCCCACCTCGGCCCTCGGCGTCGCGAGGGGTGGAGGCGGTCGGGATGGAGTCTACATCCGACGAGCCAACGACCCTTTCGAAGAAGCGGGAGATCATCACTGGCCGGACTACAGGCGTTATGCGGCATTAGAATGACACTATGTGACGCAGAAAAGAAATTATAAATCATTCAGAACCGGATACTTACGATCTCGCCGAGGCTGGCCTTGAAGGCCATTCTTCCTCGCCAACATTGATGTTGGCGGAGCTGTCCGGGAATAGTCCTTCCCTCTGACCTTCGCCTCCCCTATTGGGGAGCTTCTTCCTCTCTCTCCCTCCTCCGAGAGAGTCTTATTCCTCCTCCTCATTTTCGGGAGGAGTCCGCCCGAGTCGCTCGGACACAAAACGGGCACTCTTTCGAGCACCCGTGGCCTCCTTCTTGGCCTTCTTTTCCGGCACCACGCGGTGCCGAACCAACAGCCTCGCTAGACGAGCGCCTACTAGATTTTCTGGCATAGGAGCCGGACAGTAATCTGCTCCGCCTTCTTCATCCAGTCTGTCAAAGGAAAAGGGAAATTAAAACCCGTGATAGAGTCGAATACTACGAAAAAACAAGTGTCCCGTAAAGGGGTAGAATCACTTACCTCGTCGGCTTCGGCCATGAGTGAAATCCACGATCTTCATCCACGGATGCGGGGCTTGGCACCCTTGAACAGCACCTTCCAGCGCCTTTCAGACGTCAGGTCAAGAGCTTGTTCAGCACCGGTGCTGTCCCGGATCAAACTCCACAGCTTGAATGCCCGCTCTTGGCATGGGATATCCGCGGACGAGCATGACTTGGACCACGTTAACCAGCCTAAGCTTCTTCACCAGCTTCTTGATACAGGCTTGAGTCCCGCTAGCTCAGTTAACTACCCCACAACAAGCCCTTCTCTTTCCAGAGGTGAGCTGCGTGGGATACCAGATCTAAACTTCGGGGCCGCCGCCCATTTAGGGTCACGCTGCTCGGTGATATAGAACCACCCCGATTGCCACCCCTTGACGGATTCCATGAAGGCCCCTTCAACCAAAGGACGTTGGGCATCTTGCCCAACATGGCGCCCCGACTCCGCTTGAATGCCCTTCACTACCTTCGCTTGACATTGAAGGTCTTGAGCCACAAGTCAAGTGGGGCTGGATGCAGAGGAAGGTCTCGCACACTGACGATAAACGCCGAGATGTCGAGGATGAAGTTCACGCCAGATCATGGAAATCCAGGCCGTAGTAGAACATGAGCCCTCGGACAAAGGGGTGAAGTGGAAAGCCCAGTCCATGGAGGAAGTGGGAAAGAAAGACAACCCTCTCATGGGGCCTGGGGTGGGATGAGCTACCCCTCGTCGGCGATCGGTGCTTGCGATGTCGCCGAAAGGTATCCGCGCCCGCAGTTTAGCGATTTGCTCCTCCTTAACGGTGGAGGCCAACCATTTACCTCCCGCTCCGACATGGACGGGAAGGTTGAGACGAGATGCGTGAACTTGGGCGCTGGAGCTCGAAAAGCGGAGATGGATAAGCAAAGGAGGAAGAAGGCGAGGTGAGAAGGTGAATCCTTATCCCTTATATGGGCGGGAAGTCTTACGCGTCCCCACCGCCCGGTAAAACTCGCTATCTCCCAAGCGCCACCATCAATGACGCGATTGGGTTACCCACGCCTGTATTGATGAGAATCCCAGATTAAGGGAAACACGATCTCGCTCGACAAGACGTGCAAGGAAACCACTTCGCTAAATGCGCCGAGGTGGTAAAGTAAAAACAATTCGAGTAATGGCTTGGTAGTGGTGTGACGCCATGCCACGGAAAACGTCAAGCAGATTGAACTTGTGTATATATTATTATTCTCTATGGTGGAATGTGGAATTTATTTTGCGAGCGGACACTATCCTGGTGTTCACAATCTTCTATCATTTGGAGGAGGAACCCGCCTTGCAATGCCAAGCAATATACGCGCTAGACTTATCGTCATTGAAGCCTGGTTCAGGGGCTACTGAGGGAGTCCTGGATTAAGGGGTGTCCGGATAGCTGGACTACCATCATCAGCCGAACTATCATTTGCCGGACTATCATCATCGACCGGACTCCAAGACTATGAAGATACAAGATTGAAGACTTCACCCCGTGTCCGGATGGGACTTTCCTTGGCGTGGAAGGCAAGCTTGGCGATACGGATATGTAGATCTCCTACCATTGTAACCGACTCTATGTAACCCTAGCCCTCTCCGGTGTCTATATAAACCGGATGGCTTTAGTCCGTAGGACAACAATCACAACAACCCTTACAATCATACCATAGGCTAGCTTCTAGGGTTTAGCCTCCTTGATCTCATGGTAGATCCACTCTTGTAAACATCCACAATATCAATATCAATCAAGCAGGACGTAGGGTTTTACCTCCATCAAGAGGGCCCGAACCTGGGTAAACATCGTGTCCCTTGTCTCCTGTTACCATCCGCCTATACGCACAGTTCGGGACCCCCTACCCGAGATCCGCCGGTTTTGACACTGACAGTTACCTTGTCCCTTGCCTTACCAACATGAGGGTTTGTGACTCCTTGAACTAGTGCAAGATGTGAAAGTTGATTGCACTTGTTCTTGCCAAAATGATATGAGTGAAGAATGTTGGCGGAGTCACCCTCAAGAACTCTCTAGTTCTTCTTCTTCGGGATCCACATCATCTTGATGGGAATCCTTGGAGTTGTAGTTGTACTTGATGAAGTAGAACTTGACGTAGTCTTGGGGACCCACTTGAACGAGGCTTTAGGTGCTTCTTCAAATGCATCAATCTCTTCTTGAAGCTTGTCCTTGCCTTTGTTCTTGTGGTCTTGTGGTGGAAGATCATCTTGAGCTTGTGTCCCTTGAAGGAAGTAGGATCATACTTCTCTTGTTGAGGAACAAACTTTGTCTTGGGGTATTGATCTTCTTCCCACTCAACTCCATGGGCGTTGAACTTTCTCAAAACCAACACCTTGATTCTTCGGTGCCTTCCTTGCTTGCGCATAATTTCCTCTAATTGCTTACTCCCGCAAGGCTCTTGTAAACACCTTTCTATAATTCCCTTCAATGAACTATTTTCTTGCTCAAGTGTAACTTGGCTAAGAGAATCATTAGTGGAATCAAGAGAACTACTAGAAGCAACAACATTGGATTTGACATTATTATTGTTACTACTAGAGGAAGTATCTTTCTTGTACTTGTTACTAGACTTGACTTGAGGCATGTAAGTAGATAAGAGTAAACGCTTGGCAATGTAAGAAGAACTTTTCTTGGAGATCATCATTGATTGCCTTTAAGAACTCATGCTCTTGCTCAAGATTGAGCTTTTCAAAGCGTAACTTCTCATGAGCCCTTAAAAGTTCTCGATGATCTTCGAAGATAGTTTCATGAGCCAACTTAAGAGTGTTTAGTTCTTTAGTTAGAAGCTCAAATTTCTCCTTATCATTGTCATTCGTTTGATTAGCATGATTAATTGACGCTTCATCATAGTATTCATCACTAGAGTTGTCAACAAGTAAATCATCATCCACAAGCAAGTCATCTTCATCACTATCAAAATCAACATACTGGATGTGTTACCTTTGGACCTTTGGCCATGAAGCATCTTCCAACACCTTCATTTGGTGAGTCAAATATGTCGAGGAGTTGGTTGACACAAGTGCTAGACCGCAACACCTTCATCTTGAGTATATTCGAGTCGGAGTGATAGCTTCTCTCGGAGTGATTGTCGAGTCGGAGCCGAAACCCATTCACCAACATGAGCTTGATGTCTTCGCTTTGTGTAGCTCCTTGATGACTTGTCCTTTCTTTCCAAATCCTTACTTCTCGTGAGGGTCTTCGTTCATAACGATCATCTCTACTCCTCCTCTCTCTTGGTGGTGATTCTTCTCTTTGCTCCTTCTTCTTGGAGAATCTTCTCTTCTTTTGTAGGGTGCCGTACACTCATTGAGTAATGTCCGGTCTCCCACAATTGTAGCAATTGCGCCTCGACTAGAAGATCTCTTGTCATTGTAAGGCCTTGACTTGGAGCTTCTTTCTTTGCTTCTACTTTTGTAGAATTTGTTGAAGTTCTTCACCATTAAGCTCAATTCTTCATTGAAGGTTGGTTTCTCACTTGATGATGTGGGGCTTCACTTGAGGCTTTATAGCACCACTTGACTTGTTGTGAAGTTCCTCCTTATCCTTGAGTGACATCTCATGAGCAACAATCCTTCCAATGACTTCCATTGGCTTGAGATCTTTGTAGTTTGGCATCATTTGGATCAATGTGCACACGGTATCATACTTTCCATCCAATGCTCTTAGGATTTTCTTGATGATGAATTTGTCGGTCATCTCTTCACTCCCTAAGCCGGCAATCTCATTTGTGATAAGAGCAAGCCTAGAGTACATTTCAGTGACACCTTCACCATCCTTCATTTTGAACTTGTCAAGCTGACTTTGAGCACATCCAACTTGGATTCCTTGACGGACTCGGTACCTTCATGCATATCAATCAAAGTATCCCAAATTTCCTTTGCATTCTCAAGACGGCTGATTTTGTTGAATTCTTCGGGGCACAATCCGTTGAAGATGATGTCACATGCTTGAGCGTTGTATTGCAGCATCTTCAATTCTTCCGCATTAGCTTCACGGTTCGGTTCTCTCCCATCGAAGAATTCACCTTGCAAGCCAATACAAATAATTGCCCAAACGGCGGGGTTATGTCCAAGAATATGCATTTTCATCTTATGCTTCCAACTAGCAAAATTAGTACCATCAAAGTAAGGACCTCTACGGTGATAATTTCCCTCGCTAGACGCCATACTCTCCTAGGTTGTGAAACCAAGGCTATGACCACCAAAAGCTATGGAAATCAAAGCAAATGGAGACCAAAGCTCTGATACCACTTGTAGGACCTTGAAGTATGTCTAGAGGGGGTGATTAGACTACTTGACCAATAAAAACTTAACCTTTTCCCAATTTTAGAGTTTGGTAGATTTTAGCTATTTTAGGACAAGTCAAGCAATCATCACACAATTCAAGCAAGCATGCAAAGAGTGTATAGGCAGCGGAAATTAAAGCATGCAACTTGCAAGAAAGTAAGGGGAAGGGTTTGGAGGATTCAAACGCAATTGGAGACACAGATGTTTTTGGCGTGGTTCCGATAGGTGGTGCTATCGTACATCCACGTTGATGGAGACTTCCACCCACGAAGGGTCCACGAAGAAGCAACCTTGTCTATCCCACCATGGCCGTCGCCCACGAAGGACTTGCCTCACTAGCGGTAGATCTTCACGAAGTAGGCGATCTCCTTGCCCTTACAAACTCCTTGGTTCAACTCCACAATCTTGTCTGAGGCTCCCAAGTGACACCTAGCCAATCTAGGAGACACCACTTCCAAGAAGTAACAAATGGTGTGTTGATAATGAACTCCTTGCTCTTGTGCTTCAAATGATAGTCTCCCCAACACTCAACTCTCTCTCATAGGTTTTGGATCTGGTGGAAAGAAGATTTGAGTGAAAGCAACTTGGGAAGGCTAGAGATCAAGATTCATATGGTAGGAATGGAATATCTTGGCCTCAACACATGAGTAGGTGGTTCTCTCTCGTAAATGGTAAGTTGGAAGTGTAGGTTCGTTTCGATGGCTCTCTCCATGAATGAAGAGGAGGTGGAGGGTATATATAGCCTCCACACAAAATCTAACTGTTACACACAATTTACCAAACTCGGTGGGACCGAATCGTTAAACTCGGTCGGACCGATTTAGTAAACCTAGTGACCGTTAGTGATTTTCGTGGATCGACATGCATCTCGGTGAGGCCGATTCGGTTAGGGTTAGGGCATAACATAATCTCGGTGAGACCGACACACAAACTCGGTGAGACCGATTTGGTAATAAGCTTTCAGAGAGTTGGTCGTAAACTCGGTGGGACCGATTTGCTCTTTTCGGTGAGACCGAAATGTTACAAAAGGAAACAGAGAGTTTACATTGCAATCTCGGTGGGACCAATCGCCACTTGGTTAGACGGAAATGTTACGAAGGAAACAGAGAGATTGTAACCCCATCTCGGTGAGACCGAGATCCCTATCGTAACCTCCCACTGGGGGCTTAGTTGCAGTCCAAAGACTACGCCTAAGTTTGAAAAAATCTTACCGAGTGGTGAGCAATCCTCCCACTGGGGGCTTAGTTGCATCAAAGACTACCAAGTTTGAAAAATCCCACCGAGTGGTGAGCAACCCTCTCACTCGGGGCTTAGCTGCAGTCTAGTACTAGCCTAAGTTTGAAAAATCCTACCGAGTGGTGAGCAACCTCCCACTCGGGGCTTAGCAGAGTCCAAGACTGCCTAAGTTTGAAAAATCCTCCGAGTGGTGAGCAACCTCCCACTCGGGGCTTAGCTATAGTCCAAGACTCACGTAAGTTTGAAAATCCTACCGAGTGGTGAGCAACCTCCCACTGGGCTTAGCTGCAGTCCAAGACTGCCTAAGTTATAAAATCCTACCGAGTGGTGAGCAACCTCCCACTCGGGGCTTAGCTCAAGTCCGGTTACTCACCTAAGTTTTAAAAATTCCTACCGAGTCGTGAGCAAGCCTCTCACTCGGGGGCTTAGCTGCAGTCCAGTACTCGCCTAAGTTTTAGAAAATCCTACCGAGTGGTGAGCAAACCTCTCACTCGGGGGCTTAGCTACAGTCCAAGACTACCTAAGTTTAAAAATCCCACCGAGTGGTGAGCAACCTCCCACTGGGGCTTAGCTGCAGTCCAAGACTACCTAAGTTATAAAAAATCCTACCGAGTGGTGAGCAACCCTCCCACACGGGGGCTTAGCTGCAGTCCAGTACTCGCCTAAGTTTTAAAAAATCCTACCGAGTGGTGAGCAAGCCTCTCACTAGGAGGGCTTAGCTGCAGTCCAGTACTCACCTAAGTTTTAGAAAATCCTACCGAGTGGTGAGCAAACCTCTCACTCAGGGGCTTAGCTGCAGTCCAGTACTCGCCTAAGTTTAAAAAATCCTACCGAGTGGTGAGCAACCCTCCCACTCGGGGGCTTAGCTGCAGTCCACTACTCGCCTAAGTTTGAAACACATCCCTGTCCGCAAGGACGACGAGGTGCAGGTCGACTGCATCCTTATCCTCGGAGCTACGTCACAAGTACAACGTATGCTCCATCCCTATCCGCAAGGACGGCGAGGTGCAGGTCGACTGCAACCTTCTCCTTGGAGCTACGCCACAAGTATAACGTACGCTCCATCCCTATCCGCAAGGTCGACGAGATGCAGGACGACTGGAATCTCCTCCTCAGAGCTGCATTTCAAGTACAAAAGTTATTCCGAGTGAAAGACAAGTTCCACTCGACAGCAATCACAAGCATATTCGGAGATAAACTAGATTCGGATAAATCCTAATGTTCCAGATCGCGGATTAAAGTACTCGGGCATCAAGCCCGAAGGATTTTAACGGTTACAAAATCACTCGGCATTCTGAGGTGAATTTAAAGTGAGGCATAAATGTTTGTTCACTCTGCAGGGGGAGGGCTAGCAGGCTCGACGAATTCGTCCAGGTCGATTCCGTCGGCAATCCAAGTGGCAGCAGCAATGAAGGTCTCCATGAAATATTGGAAGTCATGCTTCTTGGTATTGGCAACCTTGATCGCTGCCAGCTTCTCTTCTCGCGCTTCCCTACAGTGGACACGAACCAAGGACAGAGCCACATCAGCACCGCACCGGGCAGAAGACTTCTTCCATTCTTGCACTACCGGGAACCTCATTAAGCCGAGTCATCAGATACTTGAGGTCATTCTGGAGCATCGCCCTTGGCCAGAGAGCTGTGTCGATCCGCGACATTGCGACTTTCAGTCGAGCAAGATAGTCGACAACACCAGCAACGCGAGATTCTAGTCGGAGTATGTTCATGGCAGCTTCGTCCTTCACTGGAGAGTGGATGGGGTCCAAGCTTGTCTCAACTCGCCCAGTCTCTTCCTTGAAGTTCTGGCAAAATTCTGCACGCACAATTCAAAGATGAGTCAGGGGTTGTATGTCGAGTCGACAGTAACAAGTCAGTCGGGGCGAAGAAAATACCTTCAAGCATGACGAACAGCTTCTTAGCAAGACCTCCCAGATAGTTCTCTAGATCGTCCCTTTTGCGGCAAAGGTCTTCCATCTTCTCGCTCAGATTGTTCTTGTCCTTCAAAGTAGTCGCCTCCTTATTGGCTTCATCAAGGGCAGTTTTAGCTTGGCGCTTTCTTCCTCCAGTTTGCCGACTGAAGCTACCTTCTTTTCAGCGAGTGCAGTTTTCTCATCAGCTATTTTCTGTACGGCCGCAAGATCTTGGTCCTTTTTCGCCAGAGCTTAGTTAAGTTTCTCTGAAAGAAACAACGCTCGGTTCAGAAAAAGCAAAATAAAATCTAGTTCAGAGACAAATTAGTCGACAAGTTTTTTCTTACCAGCGGCTTCATCCTTGGCCTTCTTCAGATTTGTCTTGGCCAGCTCCAGATCGAGGTTGAGTTGAATCTGCTTCTTCTCCAGGTCAGCAAAACGAGCTCCAAGTTCACAAGATTTCTGTAATCAAAGGACAGTCAATCGACAGATGGAAAGAGTGGTTACTTCAGAGCAATGGTCTGATAAATTCAGCAAGATCTAAGACTACTGCCGAATCAAACATCCAACAGTAGTCTCGGGGACTACATCCAGTGGGTGCACTTAGCGTGCCCCCAGTAGTCTAGTTTCCACTCGACATGGTCTATCCAGGCCGAGTGTAAAAAAAAGAAGCAAGTTGCTCTCAGACCTTCGCCAACTACCCGCAGTCGACCACGGTATCGGGGACTACACCCAATGGGTGCACTAAGCGTGCCCCCACTGGTTCAGGTTCCACTCGACATGGTATGACCAGGCCGAGTGAGAAAATTCTAATTCTAAGACTACAATCGACTGCCCGCAGTCAACTATAGTCTCGGGGACTACACCCAGTGGGTGCACTCAGCGTGCCCCCACTAGTTAAAAGATGCGATCGACACAACCTAGTCAACTCAAGATACAAATTTGCTCAGTGGCAAGTCAAAACACCCAGTGGGTGTACGAATGCGAAACACAGACAGATGCAAAGATTCCTCGAGGAAAGTTTTCAGGTAGCATATCCTAACGGAACAAGCTAAAAGAGTCAGTCGGCAATCTGCTAACCTGGACGTTTCTCTAGAGAGCGGAGCTGGCGTCATAAGTAGCTTGGCTGGCTTCCCGGACCATCTTCATCTGCTCCATCATAATGCCCGCCTGGCGTATAGCCTCCTTGGCAGCACCCACCTGGTCCTCTGGGACGTTATGTGCGGAAAAAAGTGAAGGTGGATCGGCTGGAGTTTGCGCGGCTGACGCTGAAGGCTGAGCACTCGACAGTGGTATGGCGAAGGTGACAGAAGTCCGATTGGCATCACTGGCCTCCTGGATTACCGGTTCCGCCATCGGCGTCGACAGAGGCGTCTTGCCAGTGGACGTTTTCCTGCTTCTTCTTCCCAAGGGCCTCAGTGGCTCGTCCTCGTCGTCGTCTGGGAGATCAATGACGTTGGTAGGAGCTGTAAAAGGATCAGTCGCCAAAAATTCATCCTCATTGGTTATACCGCAGTTCAATTGACAAAACAAAGACAAGATCACGAAGGTTATACTTGGGTTTGAGGTGACCGCATCTTCCATGTCCTCGTCCTCGTTTTTGTAAGTAGAAGTCCCAGAGGTAGCAGCACTGCTAGTTTCAAGATTCATTTGGTCAAACCAAGGAAAAAGTAGACAACACAGAACCTCAGGTAAAAATGAAGACAAAACACTCGCACAGAGGCAACAGGGATGTCGTTTTTGATTTTGGGCAGAGCCTTCCGAGTCTTATGTGTTACAACCTTGGACTGTTTCGGGGCCTTTTCAGTCGGCGCCGGAGAAGACGTCCGAGGATGCTTTGACGACTGCCTGGTCTGAACAGTTGCTTTGTCGCGGACGCTTGCCGGATCGTGAGTGAGCTTGGATTGCCTTTCCCTACAGGGAGGTGAGTCGACCTCTTCTTCATCACTCGGGTCGTCGCTATCCTCGTCCTCTTCACCATCACAATGACACTCGCCGCTCTCGCCTCCGCTCGCCTCCCCCTCTGGGTCCTGCTCCTGCTCTCCGTTGGGCATCGAATACATCTCAGTAAGGGCCTAGAAGACAACAAGCAAGACAAAAGTCAGTCGGTTGATTACAAGCAGTTACATGATGAATCAAGATAACACTCGGCAATTCAGAGTTGGACCTTGTTTGTTTCGTATGAGTTGTCGAGTGGAGGGACTCTCCTGGCCCCCCTGGGGTTATCTTTGTTGCCAGTGATACCTCTCAACCACTTCTACACCGTATCCTCGTCGACTTCTTCTGGATGGATCCAAGTGGAATCGTCAATGCCCGAATACATCCACATCGGATGGTCACGGGCTTGAAGCGGCTGAATGCGGCGTCTGAGGAAGACTTCCAACAGATCCATGCCGGTCACGCCATCACAGATGAGCAGGACCACTCGCTCAACCAGCACCTTCACCTCCGCTTTCTCCCCCGGGGTCACTTTCAAGGCGGAGGGCTTCTCTACTCGAGCCATGGCAAAGGGGAAGTCGGTCGACGGCACGGAGTCGGCGGGTCTTTGCAGTAAAACCAGGTCGACTGCCACCCTCGGACTGACTCGGGAAGGATTATGGCTGGGAAAGAACTCTGACCCCTCATCTGAATCCCAAGACCCCCACACATCTGGACCACTTTTATCCTCTCATCACTCGGATTAGCTTTTTTGACCGACTGAGAGCGACACGTGAAAATGTGCTTGAAGAGGCCCCAGTGTGGTCGACAACCCAAGAAATTCTCGCACATAAACACGAAAGCGGCAAGATACACGATGGTGTTGGGGGAAAAGTGGTGAAGTTGTGCTCCAAAGAAGTGCAAGAAAGCTCAGAAAAAAGGATGAGGAGGCAAAGAAAACCCGCAGTCAACGTGAGTGGCGAGGAGGACGCACTCATCCTCCTGCGGTCGAGGCTCAGTCTCGCCCTCCGGAAGCCATGCGGATCCGTGGGGGATCAATCCCTCCTCGGCCAGATCATCGATGTCGTCCTGGCGAATCTTCGACCGGATCCAATCGCCCTGGATCTAGCCGCGCGGCAGACCGGACCTCGACGAAGATCCGCCCCGGCTAGATTTCTTCCCCTTCACCTTCGCTGACTCCTTCTTCGCGCGCTCCAAAGCCACTGTCTTCTCCTTCCCCATCGCAACGGACGGAGCTCGAACAGAGCAGCGTCGCAGGGGCAGGAGCGAATACGGTGGATAAAACGGAGAAGGAAGCGGAAGCATGGGAACACACTGTTCAAAAACCCCAGTCTGACGCCTTATATGAGGTTGCTTCCGAGTGGTGACACATGGACCCGGCGATCCTATCAAATCCGCATAGCGATCGTGGTAGCGATACATGGTGAAAAAGGTGGCGCAGAAATCGAGGCGGCCCTGCCTAATCCAACCCGATTACGGCGGCCTCCTCCGCCTCGCGCGCTTCCCGAAATTCGAATCCCGCGAGATCCGCGGGCAACAGAGCAACCTGTCAGACGGAAGATTTTCTCCATATCAATGCTTGAAACTTTTTTAGTAAAAGTTCACTCGAGAAAACCAAGAATGATCAAGGCGACTGAAAAAGAAGTTGGTGTCACCATGTTGATTCATCGATCCCAACAAGACACTTCCAAAGCGCGAAAATTGAATCAGAAGTATTTTCAACTCCTTCTCCGCTCAAACCCAGAACCATTCAGGGGCTAATGATGAAGCTATGCACCTAGGGTAGGGTTATAGGCCTGACCTAGACACCCTCCCCAAGGACATCACCCCAAAGTCAGAAGCATTCGAAGGGTACCATCATCCACTCGACCAGAAACATTCCACTCGGAAGAATCGTTGTCACTCGACCGTAACAGAAACCACTCGACATACAGAAGATCTAAAGTCACTCTGCACAGCAACGGTCGGGCGTTTACTCATAGACTTAATGATCATTTATAGCACTTTATTACGGAAGTTACCTATAACGCTCCTTGTTTATGTACATTGGACCACAATATGTAAGGGAGGGCTGGGGTCTGGCGCCTCTCTATAAGCCACCCCCTCCTCACAGGGACAAGGGTTCGCACCCACATAAGACACACGCATAATCGGTCGACCGCCTCAGGAGCACCGAGGCGTGGGGCTATTACTTCCTCCTCGAAGGGCATGAACTCGTAAAACTCGTGTGTACAACTTCGCCATAGCTAGGATCTTGCCTCTACATACCTACCCCCTATTCTACTGTCAGTCTTAGACCCACGACACGCGCCGCTTTTGTTTCGTTCTTCTTTTCTTTCCTGCATTGAGAGAGACAAGTATGGGGCCCCGTGGGGGCGTGCAACAAACTATGATTCCCAAGTTGTTATGCTGTGTTTATCATTCCTGTGTCGCATCGCAATATCAGTGTTTTATATAGGCACGTAGGAATAACAACTTGCGCTGCAGCAGTAGTTTCCGCCTCCGAGGCGCCGTTTCTCGATGCACTGGCGAGGAACTGAAAAAATTTGTTAGGAGATCCAAGTCACAGTGGCAGGCGCCTCAGCCACGACCAGGCGCCTACATCAAGGGTACACGAGGGCCTGATTGAGAGAGGCGGCGGCGGCTTGAACGAGGGTGCCTCACAAAAAACAAACAAGATGCTCACGAGGGCACCTGTCCAGCCCCCTCGCGAGGGACACGAGAGAGGGTACAGGTCAAACAAAGAACCGAAGGCAGAAACAGAGGCAGAAGTCGATGGAACAAGATCAGCAAGCAACACCAGAATGCAAATTTTGATTAAAGAGGGGCAAGCCAACTACGGAAAGCAAATGAAAAGCCGCGTCCGGCACCTAGTCTAGTCTTCTTGTCTTCTCACCAGAGCGGAGCTAAGTGCTGCCACTAGGACGTGGGAGGGAGCCCCAGAGGCCCGAGGGCGGCACTCCTGAGACTCCGGGGCATGTACAACCCCACTCATTATTACTTGAGAGTGTCACGAGCGGAGACCTTCACAGGCACGGGGCCTTCTTCACAGGCGCTGGGCCTTTCTTTATGGGTAGAACTTCCGGAGGTGCTGGATGTTCGAGGAGTTCTGGATGGGTACCCCGTCCTGCGTCTCCAAGCGCCCGGCGCCAGGCCTGGAAACGTGGGCGACCCTAAACGGGCCCTCCCACATGGGTGAGAGCTTATGCAGCTCTTCCCCGGAGAGCACCCGCCGTAGGAAGAGGTCACCCACCTCGGCGTCTGGGCGGGCCGCTGCGACAGATGGTACCGCCGCATGGCGCTTTGCTGATATCTTGCCGCCCGTAGCGTGGCTTCACGGTGGCATTCCTCCCCCAACACGAGGTCCATCCCCCGCATGGCGTCCGGCTGTGTGTCATCAAATGCCAGGACCCGCGTGGAGCGATGCCTGACCTCGTGAGTGAGAACCACCTTTGCTCCATAGACGAGGAAGAATGGGGTCTCGCCCGTTGGCTTGGTGGCAGTTGTGCGGATGGACCACAGCACGGACTGGAGCTCGTCGTACCAGCCCCTGCTGCAGGCCTCGAGCTTCTTCTTGAAGGTCCTGGTCTTGAGGCCTCTCAGGACCTTTGTGTTGGCGCGTTCGGCTTGGCCATTGCTCCGGGGGTGCGTCACCGAAGCATAGTAGATCTGCGTTCCAAGGTTAGCACAATACGTCTTGAAGAGATTGCTAGTGAACTACGAGCCGTTGTCAGTGATGATGCGGTTGGGGACACCAAACCGGCTCACGAGACCTTTGATGAACTTGACCGCGGAGCTGGCCGGGATGGTGCGGACGGCTTCTACCTCCGCCCACTTGGTGAACTTGTCGATGGCGACGTAGAGGTAGTGGTAGCCCCCGGGCGCTCGAGGGAACAGGCCCAAGATATCCAGCCCCCAAACCGCGAATGGCCACGAGAGTGGGATGGTCTGGAGCCCCTGAACCGGCTGATGGATCTGCTTGGCGTGGAACTGGTAGGCCTCGCAGAACTTCACCAGCTCAGTCGCGTCGTTGAGTGTCATAGGCCAGTAGAATCCGATGCGAAACACCTTGCCGGCGAGGATTCGTGACGACGAGTGGTGCCCGTAGTCCCCGCCGTGTATGTCAGCTAGAAGCTCTTTCCCCTGCTCCCTGGAGATGCAACGCAGGGAAACATCATTTGGTCGTTTCCTGTATAACTCACCGTCCTGGACGCAGTATGCCGTGGCTTGTCGGGCCACACGCTCCGCATCCTCCTCCTTCTCCGGCAGCGTCCCTTGCATCAGGTATTCCTTGAATTCCCTGGTCCAGCACCCCTCCTGAGGCTCGATCGCCAAGAGTAAGCGTGCTCCCGAGGTCGGGCAGCAGGCCGGGGCTCCCGAGGCAGTGCGGTTCTTGAAAGTGGCGGTGTTGCCGATGGCTTGAAGAGCCGCTCCTTGAGGACGCCAGGCTCTTGGGGTAGCCGCTTGGATGCTCTCCTAGCGATGTCGTCGGCTTCCTTGTTGGTGCCACGGGGCACATGCTGCAATTCCAGGCCCAAGAACTGCTTCTCCATCTTGCGCACCTCCGTGAGGTACGCCTCCATGTGCTCGTCCTTCGGCTCATACACTTTGTTGGAGAAGTTGACGAGGAGCTGCGAATCGCCCTTGATGTTGAGGCGCTTAACCCCCAGGGCCACTGCGGCCTTGAGGCCAGCTATGAGGCCTTCATACTCTGTTATGTTGTTGGAGACCTTCTCGCCCTGCTCGAAGCAGAGCTGTACGGCGTAGTAAAGCTTGTCCTGAGTGGGTGAGATGAGCACTGCTCCAGCCCCCACGCCCTGGCGTGCAAAGGCGCCATAGAAATACATAACCCAGCCGTCCGGTGCTTCACTCCCCGGCGACAGGGACCGATCCTCGCCTTCTTCAAGCCCCGGGGCGTCCGTCCATTCTGCCACGAAATGTCAGGACCCCGATCCCAAGTCACATCGACCTAGCTGGTAACACCTCTTATCACTTTGCGGCCTCACGCACGGTATTCCCACGGGTGTCGCCTTACCATGGCCGGGACCGTTTATGTCTTTTGGCTCACGTATATGATAGTGTCGCTAGCATCCACATGACAAAGAACCGGGCCGACATGGCTGATCGTGAACCCAAAGCGGCACTAACCTATGGGGACGAGCATACATGAAACACCTCGAGCATGTCGGTCATCAGCGTATGAACTTGGGCTGTAGCACTTGGGCTATGAGGACTCCGTATTCCGGGCTGTGCAGGCTAAGGCAGACTCAAGTATCACGCGTGACATTTCCCGAAGGAACGGACATAAGCAGAAATGAATCACATGCCGGCCAGTCAAGTGTCCAGCGGTAGTCTTTGGGCTAGCGGAGACTCAGGTGAACGGTACATGGCGGACTACTATCGCTCGTAAGCACAAGACTTACATTTCCCCATATGAGAGGCTGCCAAGGATAAATAACTAGATTGTCGGATCCCACTCATACCAAGCATTTCAATCATACCATAATATGCCCGATATGAGTAAATACAACAAGGCATCACAACAAAACTCTACAACTCAAGTACTTTATTTAAGAGGCTCAGGAGCCATACATAACATAGTCATGGATAGGGGTCACATGACCCAACACTCAAATCATACAATCATACAAGCACATGCGGAAGCAAAGTAGTCTGATGCAGACTCTAGAAAGAAAGAAAGCTTGTTGGAGCCTTTCTATCTACATGGCCCTTCACAAGTCTTAGATGCCATACAGGTGGCTAGCTTACTAAATCGAAGTCAACATCTACATAGAATCCGTCGGAGGGTAGTATAGTCCTCTGAAAATATTGATTAAGCAAACATGAGTACAAAGTACTCGAAAGTCTTCCACAGAATCCTATCATACATGCACATTCTCAAGGAAGGTAGTGGAGTTAAATGCAGCAAGCCAGCTTTGACTCTTGGCTAAGCTATCCTCGTGACACACTTTGTAAAGCATTTTGTCGTATTACCCAGTCCACTAACCACCATCATAATACTCCACAGTGGATCCTCTCGTCATCCCGAGAGGGCCATCCACGATACTCACACTATCTTGAGGCTTTTAGTAGTATCCATTTACTTGTCTATGAACCTGATATAGGTAACCTGAAGTCCTTCTCCGTGGACACGGCTATTCGAATAGATCATATTTAACCTGCGCAGGGTATACTTCTTCACACGCTCTCACCACTTATAAATCGTTTACACGACATGTACTCAGCAACCTTCAAGCGGAAGCCCAACGTGGGTGTCGGCCACAGCCTACCTAAACACTCAAGTCCCTAGTCCGTTTTATCGCCTATTCGGGTTCCATCCATGAGGAGTCCGCCGAGGTTTCCCATACAGCCCCGAACGATGTGTGCAGGGTTCCGAGATACCAAGCGGGCACTTTTGCAACCGACCCACAGTGCCTACTGCAACACAACCCACCCCTAAGGTCAGCGTTGCGTGCGGCCCCACATGCTACAAACACGAAACTACTTGCAACTCCGGACTATGAGCAGGGGTGGTTAAAATAGTCGAGAGGTCCATTGGTTTGGGCCCAATGTGTGGTAGTAGCTAGTTCATGGATCACAAACACAGATCTCAGTTCTTAAGTTGGCTTCAATGAAACAACCCACCATGTACTCCTACATGGCCTCTCATCGATACCTTTACCAAATCGTGTTCAACACTTACACTCTCGAACCAACACAACCTTTCACTCCGGTTCATCATCCCGATGAGGCAGACGACACAACTCTAAGCATAGCAAGCATAGCATGGTAGGAATCACAAACATGGCTCAATCAACTCCTACACATACTAGTGGGTTTCATCTGAATTCTTGTGGCAATGACAGTCATGCAAAGGAAGTGGGTTCAACTACCGCAGCACACAACAGTTGAATCGCGTTGTCTTAATGCGATAAAATGAGCGAGCGAAGCGAGAACATGGGTTTGTATCGGAATGTTCAATGAATTGCTTGCTGATGGGCTGGGGTGAAACTGCCCTTGGATGGGTTATCGAGGTTATCTTGGGGCAGAACCTATCATGAAAACACACCAAAATAAACATACAACCAATATGCAACAATATGATGCATGCTATGACATGGCAAGATGAATGTGTGTTGGCCTAATGCAAGTTGAAAGGACGAGGATGATCTCATTTGAACCAAAGATTCAAATGATAGATCATGTGAGTTAGTCCTAATGGTGCAAAATCTTAATCTGGTTATTCAGCATAGTTAACTTGTTTTAACATGCATGAAACCTGTACCAATGGATAGAGTGTATTTTTCTGATAAATTTTCATATATAAATCTTTGCATTTGGAGTTATAGAATAAAAGTTATAAGCATTTGAAATTTGAATTATATTCTGGATTTTATTATATAAAAATAATTCCGAATTTAAATTAATCTTCGTCGTGAAGTCGACATGGCGTCGAGGGTCAGCAGGGTCGTCCAGGTCAAACTGACGAGTGGGACCCGCATGTCGAGTTAGTTTAACTAATTAGTTTTAATTAAAACTAATCCTAATTAGATTAGCTGGAGGTCCACACCATGTCATCGACCCGGAGGGTCAGCAGGGCCTGGTGAGTCAACTCACCCGGCGTCTAGCCTTGGCGAGCCGAGACGCGGCGTGAGCAAGTGCATTTGCACGTTCGGGCTCCAAATGGGCCTTGGGAGCATCTGGTAGCTAGAGGTGAGCAGCGGTGTGCAGTGGGGTTAGTTAGGTTAGGGTTGGCGGAGTGGCGCGGCTGACGAGTCGGGCGGCCAGGAGGCTCGGCCACCCGACCAGGTTAGGGGTTAGCGGCCTCGGCGAGGCACGGGAGTGCAGTTAGCCTCGTTGGAGAGTGGTGAGTGTGATGGACATAGTGGTGCGGCGAATAGGTGGCCGGAGGCTCGTGGCGGACAGCGCAATGGCCCAAGATGATTCAGAGCGATCGTCGGGTGCTCGTTGTGGTGCAAGAAGGAGAACGGAGAGGATAGAGGTAGCTAGGTTCACGGTGAACCTGCGGGAAGCTTCGTCGGGGTCGGGGCGGGCTGATCGTGGCGGCGGCGATGGGGATCTCCGGCCTTGGACTCGGTCGAGTCGGAGTAGTGGCCTCGGGGTCTTGGAGCGAGGGGACTAGCTGGCTAGGGGTAGCAAGTGTGGCGGCGGCTGGACATGGCGGTGAGTGCGTGGACGGCTGGGAGCACCTGGCGGCTGACGGTGGCGTGTCGGCGATGGCGTCGGCCAGGTCGGCGGCGAGAGAAAGCGGGGGAGAATGGGGTGTGCAGGAGGTCGAGGAGACGGCGTGGGTCGCCAAGCGCGAGGAGGCGAGGGGTGAAGCGGCCAGACCAGCGTGGCGCCCCTGCGCTCATCGGCGGCACCAACCTGCTGGCGAGCCAAGCAGCTGTTGGCTGGCTCTGGCTGGCTGGGCGGCGAGTGGGCAGGCTGGCGACGAGTAAGGTTTTTCATTTTTAATCTTTTCTATTTATGCAACTCTGTTTAGGGTTTTAAAAATACCAAAACACTTTCAAAAATTACCAAAATGCTCCACGGTCACTAGTTGGAATATTCCCAACATGAAACATTTTAGTTTAACAATTTTGAACACTTAAAATATTTTCATAATTTAAAATGCCCATTTCAGAAATTTGTGAATTAAATTTAGAACCCTTAGGTGACCTAGAAAATGTCCCACCTTCTTTGACATGGATCTTAAACCCAAACAAAGAGGATGAGCATTTTGAAGGGCATTTCGATTCATTGAATTAAATTTTAGTAAACCCTAGTTGTTTTAAGGGGGTGTTGCAGGGTTTCTGCTTTCCCCATTTCAAATTCAGATGAAATTTAAACATGATGCACACCCTAATGCATGGTCTATCGGGATGTGACAACTCACCCCCACTCAAAAGAATCTCGTCCGAGATTTAGAATCTGTTGCGAAAAGGTGGGGTACTCAAGTGAAGGCGATCCTCCCTTTCCCAAGTTGCTTCTTGCTCGGAATGGTTTGACCATTGAACCTTTAGAAACTTGATATTCCGGCGTCGGTGGTGCGCTCGGTTTGATCGAGGATCTGAATGGGGTACTCTCGATAGGTGAGGTTATCTTGGAGATCAAGCGTTTAGTGGTCCTCCGGATAGGATCGAGAAACAACGCTGAGTTGGGAAGCGTGGAAGACATCATGGACCTTGGAAAGATGCGGAGGTAGTTCAATTGGTAGGCA
The DNA here is from genome assembly GCA_021605205.1 of Aegilops longissima. Lineage (NCBI taxonomy): Eukaryota > Viridiplantae > Streptophyta > Magnoliopsida > Poales > Poaceae > Aegilops > Aegilops longissima. The sequence continues at coordinate 5,712 of JAHIAM010002332.1, read as the reverse complement.
ACTTCTCCTCGTTTGGCAAGAATGCGAAAGGTCCAATGTAACGAGGAGCCAACTTGCCTTGATACGAATCGATGGGTTCCTTTAAAGGAGAAACCGAAGGTAAGCCTTCGCCAATTTCATAAGCCATGGGCTTATGTTTGCGATCATATTGGCTCTTCGGCGAGATTGGGCTGTTTTCAAATTCTCACGAACAGCGCGAACTTGCTCTTACGCTTCTGGATCATATCCGGGCCAAGAGTTATCTCTCCCGGTTTCGACCAGTTAAGAGGCGTTCGACATTTTAATCCATAAAGAACTTGAAGGGGCTTTGCCCGGCTAGCTTGATAACTGTTGTTATAAGCGAACTTCGGCGAATGGAAGGCATTTCTCCCAATTCATGCGAAAGAGATGATGAGAAGCTCGAAGCATATCCTCTAAGATTTGATTGACTCGTTCTACTTGACCACTTGATTGGGGATGGAAAGCGGTGCTAAAGGAGGCGAGTTCCCATAGCGTTTGGAAACTTTCCCAAAATCGAGAGGTGAAGAGACTACCACGGTCTGAGTTAATTTCAATGGAACACCATGAAGAGACACTATTAGGAGATGTACAAATCAGCTAGCTGGCTAGCGGTTATACTCTCACGAACAGGTAGGAAGTGGGCTACTTTGGAAGGCGATCAACAATAGCGAAGATAGCGTTATTCCCTCTCTTGGTCTGGAAACCCGGTAATGAAATCCATACCGATTTTATCCCATTTCCATTCAGGAATGTCCAAAGGTTGAAGGGTACCAGCAGGCCGTTGATGCTCCTTTAACTTTCGGCGACAAGCGTCGCGATTAGCAATGTATTGGCGATTTCTCTCTTCATCCTAGTCCACCAAAACCTCGGCGTAGATCTTGATACATTTAGTACTACCGGGATGAATGGTGAGAGGAGAGTCATGAGCTTCCTTAAGGATCAATCGCCTCGGGTTGCGCACCTTAGGAACCACTAGGCGGTCTCCAAAGAACCGACACCTTGTTCATCAATGGAGAAACAATCTGCGACTCCTTTCTTGATGTTTCTCTTGATCTGGAGATTCCCGGATCTACATACGTGCTTTGATGATCTGATCCGTAAGGTAGGTTTACGCCACCGGGGTGGAAAGGAATCCTCGAGGAACAATGTGAAGGTTAAGCTACGAAATTCCTCGTGGAGAATTGGTTGACCTTGTTGTAACATCAAATTGTTCTGATGAAGATTTCGCGACTTAGTCGTCAGCCATGACATTGGCTTTGCACAGGGTGTAGGATATTCCTAAGTCGAAATCTGTAATCAACTCGACCCAACGTCTTTGCACGAGATTCAAATCCGGTTGGGTGAAGATATATTTCAGACTTTGGTGATCGGTGTAGATTTATAGCGATTACCCGGAAGGTAATGTCGCGAGTTTTGAGTGCATGAACCACTTGCTGCAAGCTCTAGATCGTGTGTGGGATAGTTATCCTCATGTGGGCCTTAGCCAACCGAGATGCGTGGCAATCACATGCGATCTTGCATGAGTATGCAACCTAGTCCTTGTCGCGGCGTCGCAATAGATAATAAAGTCCTTAGAAAATCTGGTGGAATAAATGCAGGAGGCAGATGTCGAGCGTCTTTTCAGTTCTGAAAGCTGATCTGCCTCATATGGCGTCCTCGAACTTCTTATCTTTCTTGAGGAGTTCGGTTAGAGGTTTAACAACTTTAGAGAAATTCTCGGCGAAGCGGCGGCAATAGCTCGCTAAACCGAGAAACTCGAACTTGCTTTACCGATTCAGGTGGAGTCGATCAAGGACAGCTTGAACTTCGCTCGGGATTGACAGCAATACCCTTACCAGAAATTACATGTCCTAGATAGGTCACTTACGGTAACGAATTCACATTAGAGAATTTGGCATAAAGGCGGTGCTCTCGAAGTTTCATCAATACTAGCCTTAGATGTTGGCATGTTCTTCCTCATTCTTGGAGTAGATGAGTATATCATCGAGGTATACCACGACGATTTATCCAAGTACTCCATGAAGATTGAGTTCATTAACCGAGAGAAAGTGGCTGGAGCATTGGTTAAACCGAAGGACATGACGGTGTACTCGTATTGGCCATAACGAGTGACAAAAGCCGTTTTGGGTATGTCCCCGTTCTTGATTTTGATTTGATGGTAGCCCAACCTCAAATCCATCTTGAAAAGGCGAGGATCCGGCGAGCTGATCATACGGTCGTTGATCTGAGGAGCGGATACTTGTTCTTGATAGTGACCAAATTGACAGGTCGGTAATCTACAACCATCCGATCCGTACCATCCTTCTTCTTGACGAAGAGGGCAGGGCAAGCCCATGGAGATGAACTAGGGCGGATGAAACCCTTTTGCAAGGACTCATCGAGTTGTTTCTTAAGTTCAGCTAGTTCTAGGGGTGCCATCTTATAAGGTCTCCTAGAGATTGGGGCGGTTCAGGAATAAGATCTATCACGAACTCGACATCCTGTCGGTGGAACACTGGCAGTTCTTCGGAAAGACATCCGGAAATCACGGACTACGGAATATCTTGAGATCTGGAAGAGGGTTGGCATTTAAGGAGTAAAGCTGGCGCTTAGACACTCGGGTTAAAACATCCTTTGTTTTGCCGAAGGATGGAAGTAAGTTGAGCGGTTCTAGTAGAGCAATCAATCTTGGCATAATGGGCGACATCCAGTCCATACCCAAATGATGTTTATGTCAGAGGACTTGAGAGCTATTAGGATGCAAGAAAGACTAATGCATCGACAAAATTTCATTCCATGACTTATTCTAGAGGTTTGCCATCTAGAACCAGGGTTTAATTTCCATGGAGGTAGGCATGTCGCGAGAATGTGGTGTTGTGCTGTCGAGCATAGCTCTCGAAATAAATGAATGAGATGCTCGGTATCAAAGAACAGTTGCGGGATGGCAATTAACAAGAAAGCGTCGAGGGCGGCGTTGGGATCCTCATAGGTTTCTTGGCGGAGACATAGTTGACATGGCCACGGCGGTGGGCAAGCTTGGCATAGGGAACCTTTCTGGCTGGCTTCTTGCGACCAGAACTTTCCGACTTGATTGGGGTTGTTCAGGGACACTCTCGAATATAGTGGCCCGTCTCTCCACATTTGAAGCAAGTGATCACATTTGGCCGTGGGGCCACATTAGCAGATTGGACCTCCATATGTCTTGGGTGGAAAATCACGGCTGGTTGGGGCGGGCGCCTCGAAGGATGGCCTCGGGGTGTACAGGGTGGTAGAGCCGTATAGGAACCCAAACCCGGCGCTTCGGGAACAGAAGCGGATGATGATCGAGAATCACGGATGTGCTTGCGTGAAGCCTCGAAGTCGATCTGCCTGGTCTCGGCGTGATAGCCTTATTGACTAGCCGAGAAGAGGTACATTCATGCGAGCGGAGATCTCGCGTAACTCGGGCTAAGTCCCTCGAACCTCGCCTGCTTCTGCATCGGTAGAAACTTCTTGGGAGCATAACGTGCTAACCTCCCGAATTCACACCTGTAGGCATCCACGTTCAGCCGGCCTTGGGTGAAGCTGCAGAATTCCTCCGTTTGCGGTCCATAAGTCCTACGGAATATGGTGCTCGCGAAGGCGGCACTTGAATTCATCCCAAGTTGTAACTTGTCAGGCGGACGCATAGCCTCATAGTTTTCCCACGGTAGACTGGCGGGGCCTTCCGGATGGTAGGCGGCAAAGGTAACTTTGTCGACCCTCGGACACGATGGCGGAGCGCAGCTTGTGATGGATCTTGCGGAGCCAATCGCCGGCGTCAAGTGGCTCGCCAGAACATTTGAATTTTGGAGGTATAACTTGCGAAGTCATTGGGTGAAACCCCATCGTTTCTTGGCTGGCGGCTGTGTTTTTGTTCAATACGCTCCAATAAGCGGTTAGTTTAGCTTATTGCGTTCTGCTTCGACATCACCTCAGCCAAAGATGGCGGTTGCGGCGATTCACATTTCTGGCTGCCTTGGCCTCTCCTGCTCTGGAACAGCGGGAGAATTCGAGTGTTGACCATCACGGGAGACAAAACAAAGGTTTAAACCAGGATGGCAGAATTTAACAAGGAAGTGCGGAAGGTAATGGACAGTATGGAATGCAAAGATGTTCATCCGTATGACATGGTAATATAAACTGCCATATATATATATACCAGCGGTCATACACACCATTCATAGTTTAGTACAAGCGTCCCGACGAATACAACTATAAGGAAAGGCGTTACATCTCATGGAAGCATTCCAACTCCTATACATTATTTTCTACACTTGAGAATGATACACACTAAGTCGTATTCCACGAGTCACGCGGGGCGGTGGAAACACAACTAGTACCATACTAGCAATACTACTACTATCTCGAGCAGCTCCATAGTAGTCCTCATAGAAATCACCACCCAGACACAGGAAGTGGAACATGATCGTGCAGAAGCAGACAATCCTGTGGGGCACATGTGGACCATAAGGACTCGGATGTGGTCGTGGACCCACAAAGGGTGGCGAAGAGGCCCACGAGGAGGTGATGCCTCAACCTCACGCCACTCCATGAAGTCCGGCAGACTACGCGCCATGAGGTACAAATCTCTCATGTCCATACATCCGGCTTGCACGGCAGGTGCAAACCTAGTCGAGTAGCCAGTGGTCGAGCGGGCATTAAACAGCTCCATCACAGGCCGGTTCTCACGGTCCTTGTCCTCCAACAACTTCGGTGAGTAGTGCGGAGGTGAGTCCTCATGGGATGCATCATCCTGTACAAGCCACGAAGGTAGCCATGCGCCCAGGGAAGGATCTTGGCATATAGCGGAAGTCGGTGTTGCTCAAGCAGTCTGGCTCGAATAATAGTCATCATGGAATAGGCTGCATCTTGTACAGACATTCCAATAGTGATTCGAGCCCATAGGAACAGTGAAGTGGCTCGGTAGCTCCGGGTAGGATGGATAAATCCGGACCGTGCATAGGTATTGGCTTTGATTGAAATCCTGAACTGCTCCTCGGCGGTATACTCGAGGATACCATCGATAACCAGCCTCAATCATCACCCTAACCAACATGGCGTGTGACCGCACATCGATGCAGCGAGTCGGGCGAACCACTTGGTTACAGGAGCAGGTGGCCATCTGAAAGCACAGCCATAATGCAAGGCATTAGAATTCCTAGGGAAAATCGGGCAGCATAACATCGTAAATGCTCAAATCAAATTTGAGACATTCAAAATCAGATTTGCAAAACCACTCAACAACATCATATCAAGGTTACGGTTCAAATGTAGCACACTAACATTTAGTAACACCGAATCGAGGATGTAACCAACAATCCTACAAGGTACTACGGATAGTAACACGTGAACCCGATAGAGAAAGAGAGCCTAGTCCTAAACCCGTTGAATGAGAAGGGATGACTCAGATCGAGAGGGCATAAGGTAAAGGAGTAAAAAGAGCCTTACGTTCCTCCACAATCAATTCCCTACATATAACTAAAGCATTTCTAGACTCAACTTGACCAGGTTTGGCTTAGCGGACCTACGGGCAGCCCTGCTCGATGCCAGCGCTGTGGGACCCGATTCAAGTCACATCGACCTAGCTGGTAACACCTCATATCACTTTGCGGCCTCATGACGGTATTCCACAGGTGTCGCCTTACCATGGCTCGGACCGTTTGCGTCTTTTGGCTCACGTATATGATAGTGTCGCTAGCATCCACATGACAA
>JAHIAM010002331.1:0-57229 GCA_021605205.1 Aegilops longissima | reverse complement strand
GTTTCTTGAGGCGGGCTCTTGGGCCTCCCGTTGTATTGCCTCTTCGGGGGCTCCATAGAGAATAAGGGAAGTCTTGGCCGGGCTGGCTCCTAGAGAGGAATGTCATCGATGTAAAACCATTCAGTGGGCCAGATGTCGGTATCCTCCCGAGGTGAGCCCGGCGGGTAGTCTGTCCCTTTGATGCGGCAGAATTTTGCTGCTCCGACCTCATACAACTTTTCGGCTAGGGAACAAGGCATTATGCAGAAATACTTCCACCATAGCTCAAAGTGTGCCTCGCATCTGAGGTGCATCTTACGAAGAGGGACATACCCCGCAATATGAAGGATAACGTTGCGGGTGAGGTGATGGAGCTGCAGCCCATAAAACTCCAGCTGACCCTGGAGAAAGGGGTGGATAGGAAATCCTAATCCGCGCAAAAGGAAAGAGAAGAAACATACCCTCTCGCCCTCCTGGGGAGACGGATGGTTCTCTACGTGCACTTGGCTGTCCATGGATGTACATCCTGCAGGGGTCTTGATCAGATCTGAATCCAGCAAATAACTCTGCTTGGCTAAACACTCCAAATGAAGGTGTGAGATTGCACAGCTGCCCCAATCGCCTCTGACAGGGCCTGGGGGCGCCTGCATCATTCGCCATAATAAGCCCTAGAGGATGGACTCGGGAGCAGGGGCGCGTGTGCGTTTGGTTTTGCAAGGAGGGATTGGATCGATGTAGTAGGTCAACATGAGCAGCTCACGAATATAAAGGGAAGGAAATCAACGTTTGACGTTCTGCCATAAAGCGGTTCACTTCCCTGTAAAGGTATGGTCGCCAAGGTCAGGGATTGGAGCTGCGAGCGGCAGGTTCGAGTCCACCTGGCGGGGCCGTTGGTATTCAAACACTCCTTATAGGGGAACTTGCCTATCGAGCCGAAGATTTTGGATCCGAAGTCCCATAATAATTGTCTTCGGCGTCGAAGACCCATTCAGGGGCTACTAACGGTGTCCTGGATAAGGGGGTGATACGTCTCCAACATATCTATAATTTTGTATTTTCCATGCTATTATATTATCAATCTTGGATGTTTTATATGCATTATTATGCTGTTTTATATCATTTTTGGGACTAACATATTAACCTAGTGCCCAGTGCCAGTTGTTGTTTTTTTCCTTGTTTTTGTCTTTACAAAAAATCAATACCAAACAGAGTCCAAATGGAATGACACTTTTGACGATTTTTCTTGGACCACAAGACACCCTGGAAGCTTCGGGAGGAGGCCAGAAGAGCCACCGGATGGCCACAAGCTCAGGGGCCGCGCCTCACAAGCTTGTGGGGCCCCTGTGGCTCTTCCAACCCTAATTTTTCTTCTATAAATACCCAAATATTCCCTGTATACCAGAGGGCACACGAAAAATAATTTTCCACCATCGCAAGTTTCTGTCTTCGTGAGATTCTGTCTAGGGGCCTTTTTCGGTACTCCGCCGGAGGGGATTCGATCATGGAGGGCTTCTACATCAACCTTGCTGCCCTTCCGATGATGTGTGAGTAGTTTACCACAGACCTACGAGTCCCTCTACATCATGTCATCTTGCTTAAGGCGTTACTCTGTTCTTGTTAACTTAATACACTAGATGCATGCTGGATAGCGGTCGATGTGTGGAGTAATAGTAGTAGATGCAGGCAGGAGTCGGTCTACTTGCCTCGGACGTGATGCCTATATACATGATCATTGCCTTGGATATCATCATAATTATGCGCTTTTCTATCAATTGCTCAACAGTAATTTGTTTACCCACCATATGCTTTCTTTCAAGAGAGAAGCCTCTAGTGAAAACTATGGCCCTCGGGTCTATCTTTTATCATATTATTTTTAGATCTACAAAATCAAAGACTCAAAATACATTCATGCAATTTATTTACTTTTATTTTATTTTGCACTTTTATTTATCTTTTACATCTATCACTATCATATCTCATCCTTGCAAGTAACCGTGAAGGGATTGACAACCCCTTTATTGCGTTGGGTGCAAGTATTTGTTTGTTTGTGCAGGTGCAATTATTGGAGACTTGTGTGTGTCCTCCTACTGGATTGATACCAAGGTTCTTAACTGAGGTAAATGCTCATCTCAACTTTGCTTCATCACCCTTTCCTCTTCAAGGGAAAAACCAACGCAAGCTCAAGAAATAGCAGGAAGAATTTTCTGGCGCTGTTGCTGGGGAGGATCTACATCAAGCCCACCAATTACCTATCATAAACTATCATCTCGTTGTCGGTGTCAAAACCGGCGGATCTCGGGTAGGGGGTCCTGAATTGTGCGTCTAGGCGGATGGTAACAGGAGACAAGGGACACGATGTTTTACCCAGGTTCGGGCCCTCTTGATGGAGGTAAAACCCTACGTCCTACTTGATTAATATTGATAATGTGTGTTACAAGAGTGGATCTACCACGAGATCAAAGAGGCTAAACCCTAGAAGCTAGCCTATGGTATGATTGTTGTTCGTCCTATGGACTACAGCCGTCCGGTTTATATAGACAACGGAGAGGGATAGGGTTACACAAAGTCGGTTACAAAGATAGGAGATCTACATATCCGTATCGCCAAGCTTGCCTTCCACGCCAAGGAAAGTCCCATCCGGACATGGGACGAAGTCTTCAATCTTGTATCTTCATAGTCTTGGAGTCCGGCCGATGATGATAGTTCGGCTATCCGGACACCCCCTAGTCCGGAACTCCCTCAGTAGCCCGTGAACCAGGCTTCAATGACGACGAGTCCGGCGCGCATATTGTCTTCGGCATTGCAAGGCGGGTTCCTCCTCCGAATTCCTCATAGAAGAATTTGAACACCAGGATAGTGTCCGGCTCTGCAAAACAAGTTCCACATACCACCGTAGAGAGAATAATTTCTGCACAGATCTGCTGACATATTCCGCGGCGTGACATCACACCACGGCCAAGCCTTTATATGAATCTTTTTTTTACTATTCCACCTTAGCGCGTTCAGCGAGGCGGTTTCCTTGGCACGTCTTTATCAAAGCGTAGATCGCGCCCCCTTATTCCGGGATTCTCATCAAATACGGACGTGGGTAACCCAACCGTGCCCGTTAGCACGCCTCCTCTATCGGCGAGTCCTAATCGACCACGTGGAGGGCTCTTGGTATTCAACCTCTTTATAATGAGACCAAGGCCCTCTTCTTTTTACACCCTCCATCGAGTTAGCCTCGCTCGAGTTCTAACACCGAAAGCTTCAGATTTAGGCGCTTCGGACTTTCGATGATGTCCGGCTCCGACCAGCACGGCCGATGGATGTCTTCTTCCGTCACAGAAGAAGATGAGCTAAAGCTGCGAGACGCCGGGTATCTAACCGGCGAGATTTCGCATAGACTGCCTGCTCCAGGGCAGGTCATTCCAACTCCCGAGCCCGGCGAGAGCGTGGTGTTCGTGTCTCACTTCCTTCGGGGTTTAGGCTTCCTGACTGATCCCTTTGTGCGGGGGCTCATGTTTTATTATGGGCTGGATTTTCATGACTTGAATCCGGAGTCCATCCTCCATATCTCGACATTCATTGTCGTATGTGAGGCCTTCCTCCATATCACCCCTCACTCTGGATTGTGGCTCAAGACCTTCAAGGTGGAGCCGAAGATGATCGAGGGCAACAAGCGAAGTCTTGGAGGGCGGTCATAAGCAAGTGTGCTGATGCTCCGTGGCCGAGGCTCTTTTCAAGAGGAGCTTGGTTTGTGGCAGCGGGAGTGGTTTTATATTACCGCCAGGGCACCAAATGGGTGGCGCTTCCCGCCTTCCACTCAGGTCCACCACAGTGGCTGGCGTCATGGGTCAACAAGGGGCTCGGCTGGGGTCGTCCAAGGCGTTCCTCATTGCAGGGCGCGTTCGGGACCTCAAGAAAGAGATCAATCTGGTCGCAGATGGCGCAGGTTATGTTGATTCGGCGCCTACGCCCTGCAAGCGTCGCCCCTCCGTGCATGGGAATTTAATCCGGAGGGACCACGAGCTCTCAACATTTTATGGATGCGGCGCCTGTGGAGATGTATAAACTGTTCTTGGATCACAAGAGAAGTGTCCGGACCTGGCCGAGGGCGCAGGACTAAGCTGCAATCGCCCAGATACTCAAGTAAGTAGTCCTTTAACCGGACAGGTTGTTCATTCATTTATCATATATATATGCCCTTTAAAGGAGTTGTTTCTTGAACAGGAGTGGATAGCGAAAGCGAAGTTGATAAGGTGTCGGCTCCCTCCGGAGACCACGCCGATCCCATGCTGACCAGGATGTTGAAGGCCACGCCTTTTGAAGAAGGCGAAGGGGGGAGCGGGGAAGCAACTGCCTCCACGAAGGAGGCTTCTGAGGAAGGAGGGATCAAAAGTCCCACCCTCCAAGGAGAGAAGAGGATCGCTTCGGAAGATCCAGAGGTCAAGGCCTCAAAGCGGGGAAAGAAATCTGTATTGGAAGGTCCCGGGACGGGAAGAGCCCCGGCCGAACTGTCTCCTCGGAGGAATCAGCCCTCTAGCGAGCCGTAAGTAAAAGGGGGAATTTTGTAATAGTGGACATCCTTGTTTAATTTCTAAGGGTAACATGATCTTCACCTTGTAGTTCGGATCTCAGCCCATCTCAGCACAGCTCATCTTGGAGACCTTCGTCCGGAAATGATGGAGAGCAACGCCCATCTGCCGCCCCATCACAGGGGCGGACGACCACGAGGTGTCGTTGCGAGGGTCTCCTGAGTCCGCGGGGCGGAGAGTTCGGCACCCATTGGAGTCGGCCGGTGGAGTTGCAGGATTTGCTTAAGAGGGCATCCATCTCGGAAGATCACCGCACATTAATGGGTAATGTGATTGAGAGGATCTCGTCCGCCGAAAAGCGGGTTGTATGAGGCCGTGGAAGTTTCTTGACGGGATTTGAGGTGCATAAAAATGACATACTGTTGACAGTTTGCACATGAAGTGCGCCTGTATAGATAGTAGCCCACGAGACTTGGTATCTGTTGAAAACGACAGCGTGCCTAGGATCATAATCTCGATTATTAGCTATCGCCTTTCCTATGCAGGTGGCGGAACGTTCGTGGCCAGCGGACTGATGGATTCGCCGAGCTGAAGAAGCAACTCGGCGCTGCGGATCACGGACATCTCGCTGGTCAATAAACGACTTGATGAGTCACAAGGTATGTGATTGCTCATGATTGCTTAGTAAGGGAGCTGATGCCCATTCCTTACAAGTTGTATGCTTGATGCAGATGGTGCTGCTGCTGTGGAAGACCTTGAGCGTAACTTGCTCGGGCCAAGGAGCAAGCCGTAAAAAGCGGCGGCTGCCTTGAAGGCAGCGAAAGAGCTAGAAGTCGAGAAGGCTGCTCACTTGCCGAAGCAGGGAGGAGATGGCGGAATGGCCATGAAATTAAAGTTGCTACCAACCGCTGGAGGTTCTTGAAGGAGAACGCCGAGCGAGCAAGGGGACTGAAGAAGGCCGATGCGAAGCCAAGGATGCCCGTGGTGCGATCACGGGCTATGAAGGAGGAACTGCGTCGGTCGGAGACATTGTGGCTGGAAAGCCCTTTATGCTGCGTGGGAAGTTCACGGATCCGGTATGCTCAGCTGGGCGATTATGCGGTGCGGAGGATCCTTATTTGGACTTGGCGGCGAGTCGGGCGTGGCAATTGATCGTACACTTCGAGCGAGGAGGATCATGAAATGGAAGAGCTTTTCTGGTCTCAATTCCATAGTCGGGCGTCCACTTCCGTTGAGTGATCGGCTGGTTGAGTGGGCTGAGCTGAATAGATTGTCCGGACTAGCCATGACGGATGTGGTCGCTCATCTGTGGCGAAAAAGGCCCAAGCCAAGAGTTATTTTGGCTTGTTGTAGCAATTCCTTGGGGCGATGCCGCATATTAAAGCGATAAGCGGTCGGCATGCATAGAAGGTGCACGGATGGCTCTCGCCACGGTAAAACATATCTTGGCGGAGATGGATGCCACCGCTGTTGCATCCGGGGTTCGGACAAAAGCCGATTCCCCACGAGCATTACTTTGAGGAAGTCTGCGGCGCTTCGTATAATAAAGTCGCGATGCTCGAAAGATGTGATGTTTGAATGACATGTATGATTTCTAGGATCATGTTTATAATGCAATGACTTTTTATACTTGTGTGTTCAAGTATTGAGCGATCTCTGTCTTGACGTATATGTATGTATAATCTGAAAGATGGCGATCTTTGGCTTCAGCCCCACGCACATTGTGCGGGGTGTTCTAAAAAAAAAACGTTTTTCACACTTAATCCAACGTCTTGGTCCTTTTAAGGAGGTGATAGCATAGCAAACTAGGCAACCGGACTATAATGCTTTATCACTTTCACTTAGCCATAGGAGCTCGAATGTGGGGCTACTATATAGCCCTGATGGCACCGCTTCTCCGAACTTCGAGCGCGTATGTGCTGACAGAAGCGGTCCTTCGTCCAAGCAGAGAATTCTAAACATTCCAATGGTCGATCGAGTGGTTGACCAGTCTCTCGCTATATCATGACAGTCAGTTTTCGGCTTTCTCTCTTGAGGTGCTCTCCGGCGAACAAGGGCACAATCGCATAGTTCTCCACAGTGCGCGTTAGCCGATGATCTGGAGCGTAAGGCAGCAAAACACGAGCCGGCAAACCCAACATTTGACCAAAGACATGATTCGGAGCTGATGCATATAAGGCCTAACTCGAGACGCCGAACACTCCCTGAGGTGTTCGGTCTTTATGATATCGGGTAGAACAAAGCCCTAAGCCCCTAGTGTCCAGGTACAGGAGGGAACTTCTGACACGGCCGATGCCAAAACGCCACCTCCTCCTCGGCTCTGGTAGGAAACCGGGGATGTGTCAACAAGAGCAGAAGAAAGGTTTACGCAGGTCTTAATCTGAAAAGAATCCTTGCAGCGGGTCCCTCTTGCGCCTCTACTTTGTGTCTCCGTTGTCTTTGTATCACTGGGCCGGGTGTAGCACGTGCTTCATCTGTAAAAGAGAAGGACTAAGTTTCTAAGAAATATCGTGCCAAAATTGTATTAAAATAAAGTATAATTTGGAAGATGAAGAAAGTTGAGCTTTATTGGCTTTCATCATTTATGCGCCCCCCCCCCAAAAAAAAAGGGGGTATGCGGCTCGGAAGCCCCTTGTTAAGTTACGCCGGACTCGTCTAACCATGTCCGAGGTCTAAATGACCTGTTTTAGGGGCTTTGACCTGCAAGGTCGGATTAATGTGTGGCTGTCGAGGCAGCCGCACATTCTCCGTGGTCGAGAGACACCTGGAGTTTTGAGATTATGCCACGTGGACCGGGCATTTTTAAGCGTAAGAGACGCGTAATGTGGTATTGCATTAAAGCGGGCGAAAGCTGTACGCCCCAATAGTGCTTAAGGGCTACTGCTAAATGGGGCGATGGGGAGTGAGCTTTTCGCGACGGGGGTTGTCGGATGAACCGAACACAACCTCTAGTAGTACAGAGCGAATTTTGGTAGGTTCTATCCCCATTATGCGGACGGTGTCCTGGTATGGCAGGTGCCGCGTTGTGTGTTATCACATGAAGTGAGTTCACTGTTTTGACTTATAGTGGGAAAGTCTTTTGTTTTTCGGAGTGCTACTTTTGGGTTTCGTCACTTTCACTTGGTGTGTCGAGCCCCTTGTGTTCGGTGTTAAGTCGGCGGACGCTTGAAGATCAACAATCTCTGTGGGTATGGTTTGCGAGCTTCCGGAGGTACCATGTATTTGACACAGTCTATCCAGAATCTTGTTTAGGTTGGATAGCTCATCACTGTTATCCTTTAGGGGCAGTGTTTTGTTGTTCGGCCGAGAGCTTTTGAATCCGGCGTTGACCGCCGTACTATTTGGGCCATTTTCCTTATTCCGGTGCTGATCTTTTCTGCGTCGCGATTTCCCATTTCCATCCCTAATTTCGGATGTACTTGGGTCGCTGGTGCTGCACCTTGCTAGCCAGCTATCCTCTCCCGCGCAAAAGCGGGTCATGAGGCTTGTTAATGCGGCCATTGTTCTTGGCTTTTCTTGGCCGAGGTGTCTGGCGAGCCATTCGTCTCGGACGTTGTGTTTGAAAGCTGTTAAGGCTTCGGCGTCCGGACAGTCGACTATTTGGTTCTTTTTAGTAAGCAACCTGTTCCAGAATTTACGGGCTGACTCTCCCGGCTGTTGAGTTATGTGACTTAGATCGTCTGCATCCGGAGGGCGGACATAAGTCCCCTGAAAATTTGCTCGAAACGCATCCTCAAGCTCTTCCCAACTTCCAATCGTATTTTCTGGGAGGCTTTTAAGCCAATGCCGAGCCGGCCCTTTGAGCTTGAGGGGTAGGTATTTTATGGCATGGAGATCGTCTCCTCTTGCCATATGTATGTGGAGGATGTAATCCTTGATCCAGACTCCAGGGTCTGTTGTTCCGTCGTATGCCTCTATGTTTACGGGTTTGAATCCGCTGAAATTCATGATCCGGCACCTCATCGGTGAAACATAGGGGTGTGAGGCGCCCTATATTTGGGTGTGCCGTGATCTTGAATTTTGGCGTATTGCATTGCTTTGTGAGCCTGCTTTCTTGGCCCATAGATGGACCTAACTAGGCCATCCTTTTGATGTAATTCTTATGCGGATCGCATATTGGCTTGTGTCTTGGCGCCATTCACGCTCTCTTTTTGCCGTGGGGTCATCCATCCGACCGGTGGCCTTCTTACTTTTTAATTGTGGGGCTCTAAGGCCTCCTCGTCGAATCGAGCAGTAGCTTTCTTTTCGGGTAGCTCTTTGTTCGCTCATCGTCGCCAGTACTTTGTTCGGGTGCTGAATACTTTGCTCCATCTGATCTGAGTGCATCTTCCGCTGTTTTGAGCTTCCGCTTCTTTTTCAGGCTACGCGCAGTGGCGACGAGCCTTTTCTGGAGGTCATTTTGCTCCAATAGTTTGTCCGGCGTGAGATCGTCCGGACTGTTGTCTTTGCCGGGGACAGATTGTTTATCCAAGTTGTCTTGTTCGGACGATTGCTCGATAGCTTATTCGTTGTCCACCGGTTCGCCCTGCTCTATGGCTGGGTCTTTGTTCAGGAGGGACTTTGTTCGGCGTTTACGTTGCCGTTTTGACTGCTTTTCGAGGGATTTATCCTTCATAGCGTCCCGTTGCTCCTCGTCTTCATTTCCTTTAGGTGTATCCACCATCTATACATCATGGGATGAGGTTGTCCAGCATCATATAGGTGCTGGTTCATTGTTGTCTCCTACATCGTCGTCCATACCGTCGATGTCTTCGGAGTCAAAATCGAGCACGTCGTGTAGGCTATCGACAGTGGCTACGAAGTGGGTGGTGGGTGGGCGTTGAATTTCTTCGTCGTCCGTATCCCAACCTTCCTGACCGTAGTCCGGCCAGGGCTCTCCGGATAAAGAGAGAGACTTTAGTGAATTCAGGATGTCGCCAAAGGGCAAGCGCTGAAGATGTCCGCGGCCGTGAACTCCATGAACGGCGCCCAATCGGATCCGATTGGCAGGGGCGCGGAGGGTTCGGAGTCCGGAGAGGAGTCCGACACCCTGGAGTCGAGGTCTTCGCAAAGGACAGGGATGGAGTTCGGCTCGATCACCGTAGAGATTGTAGCCCCCGAGGCGGTGTCCAACCACTCGTCCTCGATCGGGGAATCCGGCTCTGGATTAAGGGTCGGAGCGGATACTGGTGTGGCCTCCAGGGCACTGTTCGGCTGCAGAGTTAGATCATGCCCATCGAGACAGTGCGGCACGCTTGGCTGCGGCTCGAATCCGTCGAAGATCAAGTCTCCGCGGATATCGTCCGTAAAGTTCAAACTTCCAAATCTGACCTGATGGCCAGGGGCGTAGCTTTCGATCTGCTCCAGATGGCCAAGCGAATTGGCCCGTAGTGCAAAGCCACCGAACACGAAGATCTGTCCGGGGAGAAAAGTCTCACCCTGGACCGCGTCGTTGTTGATGATCGAAGGAGCCATCGGGCCTATCGGTGACGACGCAGAGGAACTCTCAATGAAAGCACCAATGTCGGTGTCAAAACCGCGGATCTCGGTAGGGGTCCCGAATCGTGCGTCTAGGCGGATGGTAACAGGAGACAAGGGACACGATGTTTTACCCAGGTTCAGGCCCTCTTGATGGAGGGAAAACCCTACGTCCTGCTTGATTAATATTGATGATGTGTGTTACAAGAGTGGATCTACCACGAGATCAAAGAGGCTAAACCCTAGAAGCTAGCCTATGGTATGATTGTTGTTCGTCCTATGGACTACAGTCGTCCGGTTTATATAGACACCGGAGAGGGCTAGGGTTACACAAAGTCGGTTACAAAGGTAGGAGATCTACATATCTGTATCGCCAAGCGTGCCTTCCATGCCAAGGAAAGTCCCATCCGGACACGGGACGAAGTCTTCAATCTTGTATCTTCATAGTCTTGGAGTCCGGCCGATGATGATAGTTCGGCTTTCCGGACACCCCCTAGTCCGGAACTCCCTCACTCGTGCATTTACATTATTTGCCATTTGCCTCTCGTTTTCATCTCCCCCACTTCTAAAACGTTTTCAGAAAAATACAAAAATATTTGCCTTTTTATTTGCCTCGTTTGCCTTTTATTTTAGCTTGTTTTTTTTGCTTGCTTGTTTTGCCTTCATGACTCAAAAATAGAAAAGAAACTAGAAAAATAAAGATAACTATGGATCCACTTAAAGTTTTCTACTTGGATCATCTTCGATCCATTTGTGCTCGTGCTGAAACCCCAACTAGTTTAGTTGAGGGAAAATCATTAGATGAGCATGCTCATTTTGTACGTCATCGTTTGTCTCAAAAGGGGAGACTCTTATGGAATCGAGTAAATTGTTTCCTATGTTATGCTTGGAATCATTGTGAACTTTATGATTTTACTTGTTGTTCTAAGAACCCTAAAAAACAACTTCCCTACCTATATGAGTTTAATGATAATGAAATCTTATCTTCTTATGAAAAGGGTGTTTATAGTTACTATATAATCAAACAAATTGAAGAATTTGTTGCTTTTAAGGGTGCTTATGAAGTTGTTTCTTTGATTGAAAATTATGATATTACTCTCTACAAATCTGAAAATTTTGCCATACTTAAATATTGCTATGAAAACTATTCTTCTAATGCCCATGTTAGTGAATTCATTTGGAGAATGTCTGATGCTTTGGAAGAAAATATGCATGAATCTATAGATAATTGTGATTTCATTGATTTTATTGAAGTATCCCCCTTGATGAAAATGATGCTTGTTATTCTTATGGCCATGATGCTGATATTAATGATGCCTATGGAGACGAACTTGCTATAGTTCCTTATGTTAAACATGAAATTATTGCTATTGCACCCATACTTGATAGTTCCCTGAATCAAAAGCATGATTGCAATGATGTATTATAAATTATATGAATGTCGATTGTGCTAATGATATGCAAATCTACAAGCTTGGGGATGATGATTTTGTTATGTCCACTACTTATTGCAATGATCATGATTGGGGTGATAATGCTTCTTATGATCTTGAAAAATTATTTAAGCCTCATGATGAATATGTTATTGATAATAATGTTTGAAAAAATATTGTAAGTGGGTTTGGAAGAGTGTCAACTTTAGATAATAATGATCCCAATACTTCGGAAAATTATCAATCTTGTGAATTTTTTTAAAAGTGGGTTTGGAGAGGTCACAACTTTAGTTGATGATAATCCCACTATTTTGGAAGAGTGTCAACTTTGCATGCATGTGGATCATGAAGATAATATTTTATGTGACAGTTATATTGTTGAATTTGATTATGATCCTACATGTAATTATTATGAGAGAAGAAAATATGGTTGTAGAAATCTTCATGTTACTAAATCACCTCTCGTTATGTTGAGATTGCTATTGTTTCTTTATTATTCCTTGCATATGCTAGTTTTTGCTTGTCTTGATAATTTGTTTGCTTATAAAATGCCTGCATAGGAATTATGTTAGACTTAAACTTGTTTTTCACATGCTACATGATGTTCTCTTCATGTTTCAATGGTTATCTTTCATGTGAGCATCATTGAAATCTCAAGCCTATCTTAATGGCTATAAAGAAAGAGCTTGTTGGGAGACAACCCAATAGGTTTATTTTCTATTTTTCAATAAATATGCAATTTTTCTACTGTTATGATTGTGTTTAAGTATTTTAATTAGTTTTTGTGCCAAGTAAAGCCTTTAGGATGGTCTTGGGTGATAGTTGATATGATTCTCCTGAAAAACAGAAACTTTTGCGCTCAGTTTCAGAATTTTTCAAATTCACAGAAATGTGCTTTTGATCTAAATTATTTAGAAAAGATTGATATACAAATTTCCCACGTTGTCCTAATTTTTCAGAATAGTTGGAGTTATAGAAGTTTGGCTAAAGTCCAGATTACTACAGACTATTCTGTTTTTGACAGATTCTATTTTTTATGTGTTGTTCGCTTATTTTGATGAATCTATAGGTTGTATCGAGGGGTATGAGCCATGGTGAAGTTAGAATACAGTAGATATAATGACAATATGAAATTGGAATGAGTTTACAACAGTACCTAAAAGTGGTGGTTTGCTTTATTATACTAACGGATCTCACGAGTTTTCTGTTGAGTTTTGTGTTGTGAAGTTTTCAAGTTTTGAGTGAAGTTTCGATGGGATAAGGAATAAGGAGTGGCAAGAGCCTAAGCTTGGGGATGCCCAAGGCACCTCAAGGTAATATTCAAGTACAACCAAGCGTCTAAGCTTGGGGATGCCCCGGATGGCATCCCCTCTTTTGTCTACAATCCATCGGTAAATTACTTGAGACTATATTTTTATTCACTACATGATATGAGATTTGCTTGGAGCGTCATGTATTATATGAGTCTTTGATTTATTTGCTTTTTTATTTTGCCACAATCATCCTTGATGGACACACCTTTTTGAGAGGGACACGCATTATTCGTGAATTTATTAGAATACTCTTTGAGCTTCACTTATATGTTTTGAGCTAGCTAGTTGCTCTAGTGCTCCACTTATATCTTTTAGAGCACGGCGGTGTTTATATTTTAAAGAAATTGATGAACTCTCATGCTTCCCTTATATTATTTTTATAGTCTTATAAATAGTATGGTAGTTGCTTAGGTTATGAATTTAGTCCTAATATGATGGGTATTCAAGAGGGATATAATAAAAACTTTGATGTAGATCACTGAATATGATAAGTTTGATTCCGTGCAATACACGGGTACGCGTCGGTCGTCAACAAATGGTTTTTAACCCCTTTCCGCGACAGCATTCGGAACCGTCACCAAGTGAGTGTGGGTGATAGGGGGGTCCTTCCCACACGACCCAGAAACTGTCGGGGATATGCCCTCCGGGCACACACGTTCGGCAAAATGAGGTCGTGTCGCGACGGCGAAGCGCTCAAATACGGAAATCGTCTGATAAGCTAAGAAAATACAATTATATGGCGAAATTGTTTCCGGTCGCAAGTACATCCCACACAGTCAGTCCCCGCTAAACGTTTCCGTTCATATGTACATCCCACACAGTCGCTCCAAGGAAAACGTTTCTGTTCACAGGTACATCACACACAATTTTCCCCGTTAAATCGTTTGCGTTATTGAATGTATCACACACGATCCATAGAAGAAACTGTGTGGCAAAGGCTGTCCATCACACACAGTTTTTATGTGGTAAACGTTTGCGTAAGGTGGCCTAACGCAAATAGTTCTCAAGAGAAAGTCATGTGTGATTGTTCATTGATCCAACACGGTTTATTCCTAAAAAGTGTGTGCGTTGCCTCAGGTCATCGTCCACGGTATTTTTTCAACAACCATTTGCAACAGCAAAACCCAATTAGCAGGCAAATTCGCCATTAGCAGGCTAATTATTCTATTATTCATAATCCATTTATTAATCTAATTGACATTTCATATTAAGCACACAATATATTTCATTTCCATATTAAGGAAGCAGAATTTCATAATTGAAATACATCAGAGTATAACATGATATAGCTTCAGCACTCAGCGACCCCATTACACAACTGTACCAGCAGCAAGTTCCACATGAAACATGTAGAACCTTTCGAAATTAGCATCATAGACGATATATAGACATATGCATCTAATCTAGAAAACTGCTGAAGCGGAAGGTGAATATTGAGACTTCATTCATGTTGAAGGTCTTTGCAACTTTAGGCCAGTGCCTATGGCCGATTGATTGTCCGTACTTCGTCCTCTTCAGGAACACTTCAATATTGAACCATGGGTGTTGTATGAAAACCTTCCTCGCCTCCTGACCATAGAGGTGTTTTGGGAGGTAATCATCAGTGAACTGCTTTGGAAAGGCCTGAAAACAAGGATGTGCATAAATATCTTCTCTATATTGGGAATGGGGCAAAGGAATAAAAAAGGCAAGGTATAATAGTTTGTACCATCTTGTAGTGAACTCATGTCTTCTTCATTGTGCAGAAAAAAGATCTTGTTGTTTTTTTGTTGCTAATTTCTTTATCCTAACAATCTTTCTGAGTTTATTGATTTGATTGATATTCATGGACAACTCATTTCCCCATATGCAAAAAGGGTCGAACAGTGGGTCAAAACCTCTGACAGCAGGACCTACATGTGCAAGACCAAATTGTTAAAAACCAAACTATTAGAATGGTTCCTGCAATTGCACAATAATGTGCTATTAGACAACAGACCATGCACATGCTAACCTCGATTGTAAACCTCAGTGCTTCCCATTGTTTCCCTGCAACACATATAAAGTAGTTAGTTATCAGGTTAAGTAAGGGTTCATATGCTATCAGTAAAATATGTTGATGAAAAATAAGCACATTGCAGATTCATCAGATTAATTCAAGCCACACGGAAAACCCATTTACCCAAACCAAGCATGATTAATAACTAGGAAATATAGCACTTGTATATGTTTCTCATGTATTAAGTGTAGCCAAATTCGATTTATTCCTCACATGCACAACAATACAAAATTCTACCCACTACAATTGGACATCGCATTGCAGAATTGAACCAAGCAGTTAACTGAACACCACAACAAATGAACCAAACATTAACTGAGCACCACACTGCACAATATAAAATACTCCTAATAGAAGATCAGACAGTTAACAAAGCAGTTAACTACAACCAATTGTAGCAATTGTATTTGTTTCTCATGTATTTACTATAGCCAAATTCAATTTATTCCTCACATGGTATACAATAACAGAATGCACCCACAATTTTGTAAAGACAATTTCGATTTATTTCTCACATGGAAGATAATACAAAATTGCACCCTAAAGGATTGAACATCACATTTGCAGAATTGAACCAAAAAGTTAACTGAAGATGACAACTAATTGCAAAACAATTAATAAGTGAGCACCACACTACACGACATATAGAACATATGCACTAGAGCAACAGATTGCATGGTAAAATTAGATAGCACAATTCACTAGAATTTGTGAAGGAAAGGCAGGAGCAGCACATGCAACGGGTAAACCGAGCATGCTTAACTAGCGTAGCTAGCAAATGGCAAGGTGCTCCTTCAAGATCTGGGGGTCGGCATGAATGGCAGCCATCGCGACCTCATCTGCGCGTGCGGCTGTGATTTGCTTCTCCGCTGCCAAATGCTCCTTGAGGTCCTCGCTATACTGTGTGCACCATGGCTTAGGCCGGCGCTTATTTGGTGCAGGGGTCGGTGATTTGGGTGGAAGGTGTCGGGGCATGTGGGATGTGGAAGGAGGAGGAGGATGGGGGTCGGGTGTGGATTACCTGCCTGGATAGAGGAGGCTGAGCACCGTGAAGGAGGGTCGCCGACTAGGAGGCAGCACTGCAAGCAAGGAGTGAAGGTTTCAACTTGGAAAGGAAGGCGGAAAGAGGGGAAATGTGGCTTTTGGTAAGGGGGAGGGGCCGGGGAGGTAGATATTTCCGTAGAAGCCGAAAATTTGGAATCGCTTCAAATAAAAAAAGCTGGCGCAAGAAAGTGTCATCGGACACGGTCCCTTATTCAGAACTGTGTACGATATGTGGACATCACAAACGATTCAGATAGCTTAACCCATGTGTGATGAGTTTGAACGTCAAAAGTTTTGGTTCGAATTTCCATGGTTACAATGGTCATCCACGTCATTGCATAATTGGGTACACAAAGGAGACTACAGCACACCCACACTTCTTAATCGAGCAAGTTTAGCAATTAAACAGAGCTAGCTGACGTAAACATTACTCAAACAAATTAAAGACTGACGCTCTTAATAAAACAAAACAAAGAGTACTACTACGGCTGGTGCTTGTCGATCTCCGCCGCCGCCTCCATGTCCAGCTCGCGCCCGACGGTCTCCTGGGGAAGGGGCTCCATGGCATCCATCACACCATACTCGGCAAGCATCTCGCCATCTGTGTCCTCCATCTCTTTGGAAAAGGCCACCACGAGATGGGCATGGGCGGAAGCGATCTGGCTTGGACGGTCTCCGTCGTTGCATGGTATGCGGCGGAGGAACGGACGGTTGCTCGAACGCTCTCGGTGATTGCCAGCTCTTCGGCAGTGGGTTGCCGACCGTTGTTGGAGAAGCTTCGTTCGATTTGTGCGGTGACCGCCAGGAGCTGGGCGTGGGCTGCCTCGACCTGGTCATGGGAAGCCTCCATCAGGGCTAAGGCCGCCGCTGCGGAACGGACAGCTGCTGTGCCGCTCTCGCTAGTTGCTATCCCCGAGGCAGATGTTGCTGCCGCCACCTGAGAAGCAACAACGTCTGTTTGGGCTGCCTTTGCCGCCTGGTCATAGATTGCGGCCGCGCTCATGCACCTTGTTAGCATGCGCATGACGGCTGCGACCGTGCTCTCGCCGGAGTGGGCCACCGAAGTTTCCCTCACGACGCGGGTCCACGTGCCCATCTTTCACCGGTGACGATTGAACAGTGAAATGATATTTCGGGAGCGAGCTAGTGTGCTTGAGACGCAGGCTGTGGACTGTAGCCGATGCACCTTCTCGCGTAAGCCATAGGCGTACTATACACCGACGGTGCTCCAGGATATTTTGTGTTGCATCTCACACGGTTACTGATAATAAACTGTGTGCGATCTACTTGATTGTTCATCTTGATTTGAATTACATAATGGGGTCATAGTGGCAATGGACGGTGTTTGAATTGCTAGACCTTTTATCTGGAGTGGACATGCAACTATATGTGTGTCGTAAAAGAATTGGAATTATTCAGGGTTCGTTTGAACATTTTATACATTAAATTGGTTTTCTAGCCATTTCAGGTGAACAATTCAGATTTGAACTACATGCACATGCTCCAGTGCATATAAATTAGTTAAAAAATCAAATATGTGTCCTTGGGTGCATGCTTAGGTCCCATGCAAGAAATGGGAATGAATTTCAAACACCAAGGCACTGTTGATTGCCGGCAAATCATTGAGATGCCTGGTTTTTAAATTCTAGTAAATCCAAAACTCGTCTGAAATTCATGAAACTTGGCATGCTATCATGGAGCGGCATCACCATGCCGTGGTAAAAAATTTGTCCCATATGGGGCAGGTTTGGGTATATGCTTCTCACAAACCGGAGCTTCTCACAACAAGCATGATGGTTTTCGGTAGAGAACGTCCCACCTTTGGGGACAAAACAATATCCATTGCCTCTTATTGCTTTCAAATTTTTTCTAGTGTCAACATAGAACAACAGGAGTGTTGTGTGAATTTTTGTGATTTTTCGGGGTTCATTTGGACATTTTATGCATTAACTGAGTTTTCAATGCATTTATGTGCATAATTCAAATTTGAACAACATGCACATGCTCCAGTGCATATAAATTGGTCAAAAAATCAAATATGTGTCCTCGGGAGCATGCTTAGGTCCCATGCAAGAAATGGGAATGAATTTGAAACACCAGAGCACCGTTGATTGCCGGCAAAACATTGAGATGCCTGGTTTTTAAATTCTATTAAATCAAAAACTCGTCTGAAATTCATGAAACTTGGCATGCTATCATGGAGCGGCATCAACATGCCGTGGTACAAATTTTGTCCCATTTGGGGCAGGTTTGGGTATATGCTTCTCACAAACCGGAGCTTCTCACAACAAGCATGATGGTTTTCGGTAGGGAACGTCCCACCTTTGGGGACGAAATGATATCCATTGCCTCTTATTGCTTTCAATTTTTTTTCTCATGTCAACATAGAACAACAGGAGTGTTGTGTGAATTTTTGTGATTTTTCGGGGTTCATTTGGACATTTTATGCATTAACTGAGTTTTCAATGCATTTATGTGCATAATTCAAATTTGAACTACATGCACATGCTCCAGTGCATATAAATTGGTCGAAAAATCAAATCTGTGTCCTTGGGTGCATGCTTAGGTCCCATGCAAGAAATGGGAATAAATTTCAAACACCAGGGCACCGTTGATTGCCGGCAAAACATTGAGATGCCTTGTGAGGGAGTCCTGGACTAGGGGGTGTCCGGATAGCCGAACTATCATCACGGCCGGACTCCAAGACTATGAAGATACAAGATTGAAGACTTCGTCCCGTGTCCGGATGGGACTTTCCTTGGCGTGGAAGGCAAGCTTGGCGATACGGATATGTAGATCTCCTACCATTGTAACCGACTCTGTGTAACCCTAACCTATCCGGTGTCTATATAAACCGGAGGGTTTTAGTCCGTAGGACGAACAACAATCATACCATAGGCTAGCTTATAGGGTTTAGCCTCCTTGATCTCGGGGTAGATCTACTCTTGTACTACCCATATCATCAATATTAATCAAGCAGGAGTAGGGTATTACCTCCATCGAGAGGGCCCGAACCTGGGTAAGAACATCGTGTCCCTTGTCTCCTGTTACCATCCGCCTAGACCACGGTTCGGGACCCCCTACCCGAGATCCGCCAGTTTTGACACCGACACCTTGTTTTTAAATTCTAGTAAATCCAAAACTCGTCTGAAATTCATGAAACTTGGCATGCTATCATGGAGCAGCATCAACATGCCGTGGTACAAATTTTGTCCCATTTGGGGCAGGTTTGGGTATATGCTTCTCACAAACCGGAGCTTCTCACAACAAGCATGATGGTTTTCGGTAGGGAACGTCCCACCTTTGGGGACGAAATGATATGCATTGCCTCTTATTGATTTCAAATTTTTTTTCTTGTGTCAACATAGAACAACAGGAGTGTTGTGTGATTTTTCGGGGTTCGTTTGGAAATTTTTATGCATTAACTGAGTTTTCAATGCATTTATGTGCATAATTCAAATTTGAACTACATGCACATGCTCCAGTGCATGTAAATTGGTCAAAATATCAAATCTGTGTCCTTGGGTGCATGCTTAGGTCCCATGCAAGAAATGGGAATGAATTTGAAACACCAGGGCACCGTTGATTGCTGGCAAAACATTGAGATGCCTGGTTTTTAAATTCGAGTAAATCCAAAACTCGTTTGAAATTCATGAAACTTGGCATGCTATCATGGAGCGGCATCAACATGCTGTGGTAGAAATTTTGTCCCATTTGGGGCAGGTTTGGGTATATGCTTCTCACAACAAGCATGGTGGTTTTCGGTAGGGAACGTCCCACCTTTGGGGACGAAACGATATCCATTGCCTCTTATTGCTTTCAAATATTTTTCTCGTGTCAACATAGAACAACAGGAGTGTTGTGTGAATTTTTGTGATTTTTCGTGGTTCGTTTGGACATTTTTATGCATTAACTGAGTTTTCAATGCATTTATGTGCATAATTCAAATTTGAACTACATGCACATGCTCCAGTGCATATAAATTGGTTGAAAATCAAATCTGTGTCCTTGGGTGCATGCTTAGGTCCCATGCAAGAAATGGGAATGAATTTCAAACACCAGGGCACCGTTGATTGCTGGTAAAACATTGAGATGTCTGGTTTTTAAATTCTAGTAAATACAAAATTCTGTTAACCATTCATGAGACGCCACGTGTCTTGGTTTTAATGGCTGTAGGAGGTGCCATGCGGCAAGCTGCTTGACCTTGACTGAATGGGAGGCGTCTGGCGCCGTCCGGTCTTGTGAGCTGACCGAGGCGTGCAAGCTGTCCTCGAGTCTGTGAGCTCAGCTGGGAAACATGTGAGCTATGTCTGTTGTCAGCTCACCACCGAAGCGAGCCCTTTGACTTCCATGGCCACCCGCCTTGCTCGCATACTCTCCATTAATGGCGCCCAAGCCGCAGTTTAATTTGCTTTTTAAATATAAAACACTGATCGCAAACGTTTTAGTTAGAACACCCGTATGCAAACCGACAGCTTCCCCAGGAAGCCTAGAGAAAATGTGTCGAGCAGGATTTCTGTAGCTCTTGATCGCAAATGTTTTAGATAGAACACCCGTATGCAAAGTGAGAGCAGCGCAGGATTTGTGCATCCCTTCAACGCAGACGGTTGTTTTGGATGACCCTTGTGCAACCACGTACAAACAATTTGGTAAGATTTGTCAATCCTTGTAACACTGCGTTTGTCAAAATATGAAGCTAAAAATCACTAGCAGTATCTAATTTTTGCAACTAAAATTCAGTAATTAAGCATAGATTCTATTCATAGATTAAGCAGTCGTTCTTAATTTATACAAACAGTTCAACTCGATAGCTGAACCGACCAAACTCTTCCCCAATTGTTGTCAACCACGTACTGAAATAGCTAGTTCAACTATATATACTTGCTAATTTTAAGTATGTTGTACAGTTCCACCACATCTATAGTCAGATGAACTGAACAAAATAGCCCCTAAATACTACTACTGCGGAGGGGTTTTGTACTACTTCTAGCTGCCTCTCCTCTGCCGAGCGTGCTCAGTAAGAGGCAGAGGAGGAGGATCGTACCGACGAGCTGGGCAACCACAATGCGGTGCCTGCCGCTAATGCAGCTTCAGTGACGCTCACCTTGAACTCCTCTACCGCTCCACACGACCCCTATCGAAGCGGTGGTTCTCCTCGTAGATCTCCTGATTCCTCGCCTCTGAGGCGGCGTGTGTCGCGGCCACGGCGGCGGTAAGGCTCTTTGCATGCTCGACGAGGTGCTCCTCCTCCTCCCGCGGGAACTCTCTGTAGCGCGCAAGGTCATTGATGCACGTGCGGGCATCCACCTCCGCCTCCCGCCTTCGGACAGTGGTGGCGGAGCGGGTGATGACCCCGGCGGTCGACGGTGGGCTGGCGGCCACGGCGGCCAACGACGGGGTGGCGGCCACAACCACCACCTCCCGCCTTCGTGCCGCGGTGGCGGAGCGGGTGATGGCTACAGTGGCTAGCAGTGGGGTGGCGGCCACGACGGCCACCTTCCGCCTTCGGGCCGCGGCGGTGGAGCAGGCGATGGCCCTGGCTTTCGACGGTGGTGTGGAGGCAACGGCGGCTGGCAACAGCTGCCGACGGGCACCGGCGGCGGAGCATGTGGTGAGTGTTCCGCGCACACCCAACAGGGATGCCACACGCACTACACTATGCCGGGGACTGCGCCGCCGCCGCGGTGTAGCCTCCCAGCTGGAGCTGTCCTCTGATGACGGTGGAGTGGCTTGGCGACGACGACGGACCGGTGCCATTGGCGATTGTGGGAGAAGCAGATGAGATAAGCTACAGGGATGGAGGGGAAGATGTGACACAGGACTCGCCGGCCGTGAGGGTTTTTATAGTAGGCCGGTAAGCATTGGGATTTTGGGGGTTTTCACCGAGTTGGGCGGGAAGCTTGCGCGGGAACGGGCTCACCGACGATTCATTGGCGCCACCGTTTGGCAAAAAGAACGCCCCCGCGCGTTGCGCAAGCTTGCGCTGTAAGCCGTCTGTGGTAGCGGGGTGACAAGACGTGCGAGAGGAGGACGAAAGGCCATGTACACATTTGGTTAATAAAAAACGTTTGCGATTTAATTACCTACTATACCATCGTCCTGGTTTATAAGTATTATTTAACTAATAAAATATGAATGCATGTCGCCAAAGATTATATAGTTGGATTTGCATTTGAACATAGTTTCCAATTATATAATTTTTAAAACATGCATTAACATTTTGTTGGTTAAATTTGAGGGCAAAGTATGGCACGGAATATAAAGGAGACTATAGACTAGACGGAGGTGATACCACACGGACACTCTCTACGCAGCGAAGCAACTATTGGCCGGCTTGTAGGTGACCATTTCCTGCGGGTTCAACTGCTCTATGCGTGTGGTTGCTTGCGGTTCAGGCGGCCGCAGCGCGCTCTGCTCGCGTCCCGCCGCGCGCACTCTGCTCTCGCGTCCCTCCGAGTGCTCTGCCCTCGTCCCTCCATGCGCGCTGCCAGTGTTTGGGGCCGGCGCACGATCACGCACGTTTGTGAGCAAGCGGTTGCGCCGGGCGCGGCGCGACGATGCAGTTACCCGCTGCAAAAACTGCCATGCGGACGCGCCGAGAATCCACGCCGCCCGGCCCCCTTTTATTCATGCGTCCATTTACCTTCATCTCTCGTCTCACACAACACAATAAGCACACCCACGAGGACACATACAGAGAGGACATCAAGCGGTTCCAATGGCGCTCCTCGTGGCTCCAATGGCGCTCCCAGCGGCCGACGACGACAACGGCGGGCAGTTCAGCACGCATCACGTAGTGGACACCCATGTGAGGGTGGAAGGCCCTCTCGGTGGTGTACATGAACGATCCAGTCTCGGTGGAAAGGTCCATCCAAACTATGGAGCAGTTCCTTGCCGAGGACACTGGACAAGTACCGAGTGGTCGGCTTCGACCTCGAGTACACCATCGGTCGTGTCGGGCATGATCAGAAGGTTGCCGTCACCCAGTTGTGCGTGCGACATGACGTCCTCGTCTACCACTTCCACCTTGCCACAAGGCCTTGCGAGCGTTTCTCCAGGTTTATCAACAGCTCCGACTACAGTTTCGCTATGGTGGACGCCACCAACGATCTAAAAGCGCTCAAGGTTTCGGACTTGAAATGCCCGAATCTTGTCAACATCTAGCACCACTAAAAGGTCTGGGACAGCGACAAAAACAAACTGAACTCCCTAGTTGACCTCGCCTCGGCCATCATCGACCCCTACTACGCGAAGATGAAGGAAGAGAGCAATAAGGACAAGAACACCTGGCACAGTGTGTGGCATAAGAGACTGGATGAACAACATGTCAAGTACGCGGCCATGGACGCATACACAATCTACGAGATGTACAGGCGGATCGTTGACATGAGGAACTGTCTTCTTCCTGACAAAGACGAGGGATCGAGCCACATAGCAGTGGCGGGGGCGTCACAAGAAGTAGATGACTAGACGATCATTTCTCCTACTTTAGAATGCATGCAATTTTTTATTGAGGTGTGTGCGAATGATCTATATAGTCACTTATGTAATTGGATGTTTATTTCAGTTATATATATACATGTTATTCTACTGTAGACAGAGCAATTCACACGGCTTATTAGTAGCAATCGTCTATGTTATTATTGGTCTTCGCACACATTTCAGATTACGGACCTGTTTGCCGCGTATCACACACATCTTGTTCAGTTGAACCGTTTCCATTGTGTTGCCTAATCACACACAGTTCATTCCAACGAACCGTATGTTGTATATCACACACGCCTACATCTAGCTGCCCGTTTCTTTTGTGCCTCCTCATCCCAAATAGTTAATTGAGCTGAACCGTATGCCCTGCATCGCACGTGCAACTAAATTCTGAGCCATGTTTGATGCATATGTCATCGCAAATGTTTTGCACCTTTTTTGACAGTTTTTTTACACCACCGTTTGCGATTATGGCATCGCACACAGTTTCGGCGAAGGGTCTCTGATCGTAGTGTCGCGTTTGGACCATCCTGCAGTAGTGATAGTTTTGATATATGAAGGTTATGCTAAAGACTTATTGTGGTTTTAGTAAGAATATTGGTGTTAAGGTTTGTGATTGCCGAAGCATGCATGTATGGTCTCTCGTTATGCTATGAAATTGGAGCATGATTTACTACTGATTGTCTTCCTTATGAGTGGCGGTCGGGAACGAGCGATGGTCTTTTCCTACCAATCTATCCCCCTAGGGGCATGCGTAGTAGTACTTTGCTTCGAGGGCTAATAAACTTTTGCAATAAGTATGTGAGTTCTTTATGACTAATGTGAGTCCATGGATTATACGCACTCTTACCTTTCCACATTTTGCTAGCCTCTTCGATACCTTGCATTGCCCCTTATCACCTTGAGTTGTGGTGCAAACTTCGCTGGTGCATCCAAACCCCGTGATATGATACGCTCTATCACACATTAGCCTCCTTATATCTTCCTCAAAACAGCCACCATACCTACCTA
The DNA here is from genome assembly GCA_021605205.1 of Aegilops longissima. Taxonomy (NCBI): domain Eukaryota; kingdom Viridiplantae; phylum Streptophyta; class Magnoliopsida; order Poales; family Poaceae; genus Aegilops; species Aegilops longissima. The sequence continues at coordinate 32,952 of JAHIAM010002331.1, read as the reverse complement.
TTATGACATTTCCATAGCAACTTCCACCGTTCCGTTTTATTATGACACATATAATCATTGCCATATTGCTTTGCATGATCATATAGTTGACATAGTACATGTTACGCTAGATCATTGCACATCCCGGTGCACGGCCGGAGGCATTCATATAGAGTCATATATTTTTTTCTACTATCGAGTTGTAATTTTTTGAGTTGTAAGTAAATAGAAGTGTGATGACCATATTCATTATTAGAGCATTGTCCCAGTGAGGAAAGGATGATGGAGACTATGATTCCCCCACAAGTTGGGATGAGACTCCGGACTTAAATAAAAAAATAGGCCAAAAGAGCCCAACAAAAAAAGAAGCCAAAGTACCCAACAAAAAAATGAGAGAAATATATAGAAGGGACAATGTTAGTACCCTTTTCCACACTTGTGCTTAAAAGTAGCACCATGTTCTTCATGATAGAGAGTCTCCTATTTTGTCACTTTCATATACTAGCGGGAATTTTTCATTATAAAACTTGGATCGTATATTCCAATGATGGGCTTCCTCGAATGCCGTAGGTCTTCATGAGCAAGCAAGTTGGATGCACACCCACTTAGTTTTATTTTGAGATTTCATACACTTATAGCTCTAGTGCATTCGTTGCATGGCAATCCCTACTCCTCGGATTGACATCAATTGATGGGCATCTCCATAGCCCATTGATTAGCCTCGCCAATGTGAGACTTTCTCTTTTTTTGTCTTCTCCACACAACCTCCAACATCATACTCTATTCCACCTATAGTGTTATATCCATGGTTCACGCTCATGTATTGCGTGAGAGCTGAAAAAGTTGAAGTGCGTTAAAAAGTATGAACCAATTGCTTGGCTTGTCATTGGGCTTGTGCATGCTAAATACTTTGTGTTAAGAAGATGGAGAATAACAAGACCATATGATTTTGTGGGGATAACTTTCTTTAGCCATGATATTTAAAAAAACATGATTGCTTTTTAGTATGCTTGAAGTATTATTGTTTTTATGTCAATATTAAACTTTTGTTTTGAATCTTATGGATCTGAATATTCATACCACATAAACAAAGATTACATGATAAACATGTTAGGCAGCATTCCACATCGTTCTATTTTTATCATTTACCTACTCGAGGACGAGCAGGAATTAAGCTTCAGGATGCTTGATACGTCTCCAACATATCTATAATGTTTTATTGTTCCATGCTATTATATTATCAATCTTGGATGTTTTATATGCATTATTATGATATTTCATCTCATTTTTGGGACTAAACTATTAACCTAGTGCCCAGTGCCAGTTGTTGTTTTTTCCTTATTTTTGTCTTTACCAAAAATCAATACAAACGGAGTCCAAATGGAACGAAACTTTTTGACGATTTTTATTGGACCATAAGACACCCTGGAAGCTTCAAGATGAGGCCAAAAGAGCCACAGGATGGTCACAAGCTCAGGGGGCGCGCCCCAGGGGGCCCCTCAAGCTTGAGCCCCCGTGGCACTTCCAATCCTAACTTTTCTTCTATAAATACCCAAATATTCCCCGTAGACCAGAGGGCACACCAAAAATAATTTTCTGCTGCCACAAGTTTCCGTCCTCGTGAGATCCCGTCTGGGGACCTTTTCTGGTACTCCGCCGAAGGGGGATTCGATCATGGAGGGCTTCTACATCAACCTTGCTGCCCTTCCGATGATGTGTGAGTAGTTTACCATAGACCTACAGGTTCATAGCTAGTAGCTAGATGGCTTCTTCTCTCTCTTTGATCTTCAATACAATGTCCTCCTTAATGTTCTTGGAGATCTATTCGATGTAATCTTCTTTTGCGGTGTGTTTGTTGAGATCCGATGAATTGTGGGTTTATGATCAGATTATCTATGAATATTATTTGAGTCTTCTCTGAACTCTTTTATGCATGATTTATATAGCTTTGTATTTCTCTCTGGTCTATTGATTTGGTTTCGCGAACTAGATTGATTTTTCTTGCAATGGGAGAGGTCCTTCGTAATGGGTTCAATCTTGCGGTGCTCAATACCAGTGACAGAAGGGGACATGACACGTATTTGTATTGTTGCCATTAAGGATAAAAGGATGGGGTTTTTTCATATTGATTGGATCTATCCCTCTACATCATGTCATCTTGCTTAAGGCGTTACTCCGTTATTGTTAACTTAATACACTAGATGCATGTTGGATAGCGGTCGATGTGTGGAGTAATGTAGTAGATGCAGGCAAGAGACGGTCTACTTGTCTCGGACGTGATACCTATACACATGATCATTGACTTGGATATCATCATAACTATGTGCTTTTCTACCAATTGCTCAACAGTAATTTGTTTAACCACCGCATGCTTTCTTTCAAGAGAGAAGCCTCTAGTGAAAACTATGGCCCCCGGGTCTATCTTTTATCATATTATTTTCAAATCTACAAAATCAAAACCCAAAAATACCTTGCTGCAATTTATTTACTTTTATTTTATTTTGCACTTTTATTTATCTTCTACATCTATCACTATCAGATCTCATCCTTGCAAGTAACCATGACGGGATTGACAACCCCTTTATCGCGTTGGGTGCAAGTATTTGTTTGTTTGTGCAGGTGCAATTATTGGAGACTTGTGTGTTCCTCCTACTGGATTGATACCTTGGTTCTTAACTGAGCGGAATAATTATCTCTACTTTACTGGATCACGCTTTCCTCTTCAAGGGAAAAACCAACACAAGCTCAAGAAGTAGCAGGGGGTACTAACCCAGTCGGCCCGTTCTCCTTGGGCTAGGTCGGCAGGCCACCATTCATGATTAAGATGGACTCCGGAAGCTGTAGTAAGGAGGCGCGATCAAGAATGTCTCCCCCAGAGACTTGACATATACACCAAGATCCTTGCCGCCACCTAGCTCATAGCTATCGACCTTGTAACCCTAGATATCCTCCCTGGTGTGTATATAAGCCAAAGGGTTTAGCCCATAGAGGACACATCAACACAAAATCATTCACCTAGCCCTAGAGTTAGACCACACATTACAATATCGAGGTAGATCAACTATGTACTCGGTACATCTCCAATTATATAAACAAGAGCAGGACGTAGGGTTTTACCTCCATCAAGAGGGCCCGAACCTGGGTAAACATCGTCTCCTTCGTTCATGTTACTCTCGATCTAAGATCCATAGCTCGGGACCCCCTACCCCGAGGTCTGCCAGTTTTGACACCAACACTAGTGCTGCGAGGATTGGATTTGTGGCGAGGATAGCCTTGATGTATTCCAGGGCCGCCGTGGCCTCCTTGGTCCATTTAAATGTCTTGGTTTGCTTTAATAGTCTGTAAAGGGGCAAGGCCTTCTCTCCCAGTCGTGATATGAAGCGACTCAAGGCCGCCAGACAACCTGCTAATTTTTGTACGTGTTTGAGATCTGTTGGCACCTCCGAATGATCCAAGGCTCAAATTTTGGCCAGATTGGCTTCGATTCCTCGGCTAGACACAATGAAGCCGGGGAGTTTGCCAGCCGGGACCCCGAAGATGCACTTTTCTGGATTAAGTTTAATTTGACACTCATGTAAGCTGGCAAATGTATCCCCAATGTTTTCCAACAATTATCCGACCTGTTTGGTTTTGACGACCACATCGTCAACATAGACCTCGACGGTCTTCCCGATGTGTTTTCCCATGCCTGTTTGAATCATGTGTTCGTACGTGGCGCCGGCGTTCTTTAGTCCAAAGGGCATCATGTTGAAACAAAACAGCCCGTAGGGTGTAATGAATGTTGTAGTTGTCGGGTCTGATTCCTGCATCTTTATTTGATGATATCCGGAGTAGGCGTCCAGGAAGCGGGGTAGGGGGAAGGGGTCTTTTGGGCAGGCTTTATTGAGGTCCTTGAAATTTCTACTATTTTGAGCTTGCGTTGGTTTTTCCCTTGAAGAGGAAAGGGTGATAAAGCAAAATAGAGATAAGTATTTCCCTCAGTTAAGAACCAAGCTATCAACCTAGTAGGAGAAGAACGCACAAATCACCAATACCCGCACAACCAATCAAACACTTGCACCCAACGCGATAAAGGGGTTGTCAATCCCTTCACGGTCACTTGCAAAAGTGAGATCTAATAGAGATAGATAAATACAACTAAACAAAAGATAAAATATTTTTGGGTTTTTTCGTTTATAGATCTGAAAGTAAAAGATTGCAAAATAGTATATCGGAAACTAATATGATGGAAAGTAGACATGGGGGCCATAGGTTTCACTAGAGGCTTCTCTCTTGAAGGCAGATAATATGGTGGGTGAACAAATTACCGTCAAGCAATTGATAGAAAAGCGCAAAGTTATGACGATATCCAAGGCAATGATTATGAAATATAGGCATCATGTCCGTGTCAAGTAGACCGACTCCTTCCTGCAACTACTACTATTACTCCACACGTCGACTGCTATCCAGCATGCATCTAGAGTATTAAGTTCATAAAGAACGGAGTAACGCCTTAAGTAAGATGACATGATGTAGAGGAATAAACTCATGCAATATGATGTAAACCCCATATTTTTATCCTCGATGGCAACAATTCAATACGTGTCTCGCTACCCCTACTTTTTCACTGGGTGAAATCACGCAAGATTGAACCCAAAGCTAAGCACCTCTCCCATTGCAAGAAAAACCAATCAAGTTGGCCAAAGCAAACCGATAATTCGAAGAGAAATACAAAGATATCAAATCATGCATTTAAGAATTCAGAGAAGATTCAAATAATATTCATAGATAAATTGATCATAAATCCACAATTCATCAGATCTCGAGAAACACACCGCAAAAGAATATTACATCGGATAGATCTCCAACAACATCGAGGAGAACATGGTATTGAGAATCAAAGAGAGAGAAGAAGCCATCTAGCTACTAGCTATGGACCCGTAGGTCTGAGGTAAACTACTCACGCTTCATCGGAAGGGCAATAGGGTTGATGTAGATGCCCTCCGTGATCTAATCCCCCTCCGGTAGGATGCCGGAAAAGGCCACAAGATGGGATCTCACGAGAACAGAAGGTTGCGGCGGTGGAGAAGTGTTTTCATGGATGCCTTTGTTGGTTTGGGAATATATGTGAATACATAGGAGGAAGATCTAGGTCAGGGGGTCACTGAGGGGCCCACAAGGTAGGGGGCGCGCCCTACCCCCTGGGCGCGCCCTCCACCCTTGGCGCCGCCTCGTGGCTCTTATGACTTGCACTCCAAGTGTCCCGGGTGTCTTCTGGTCCAAGAAAATTCATCGTGGAGTTTTATTCCGTTTGGACTCCATTTGGTATTCCTTTTCTGTGAAGCTCAAAAACAAGGAAAAAACAGAAACTGGCACTAGGCTCTAGGTTAATAGGTTAGTCCCAAAAATAATATAAAATAGCATATTAATGCATATAAAAAATTCAAAACATATAATATAATAGCATGGAAGAATCAAAAATTATAGATACGTTGGAGACATATCAAGCATCCCAAGCTTAATTCCTGCTCGTCCTCGAGTAGGTTAATGATAACAACAGAATTTTTGATGTGGAATGCTACCTAACATATTTATCCATGTAATTTTCTTTATTGTGGCATGAATGTTCAGATCCATAAGATTCAAATTTTTTTTAATATTGACATAAAAACGATAATACTTCAAGCATACTAATAAAGCAATCATGTCTTCTCAAAATAACATGGCCAAAGAAAGCTATCCCTACAAAATCATATAGTCTCGCTATGCTCCATATTCATCACACAAAATATTCAAATCAGGCACAACAGCACAACCCTGATGACAAGCCAAGCAATTGTTTCATACTTTTGATGTTCTCAAACCTTTTCAACTTTCACGCAATACATGAGCGTGAGCCATGGACATAGCACTATAGGTGGAATAGAATATGGTGGTTGTGGAGAGGACAAAAAGAAGGAGATAGTCTCACATCAACTAGGCGTATCAACGGGCTATGGAGATGCCCATCAATAGATATGAATGTGAGTGAGTAGGGATTGTCATGCAATGGATGCACTAGAGCTATAAGTGTATGGAAGCTCAAAAAGAAACTAAGTGGGTGTGCATCCAACTTGCTTTCTCATGAAGACATAGGGCAATTTGAGGAAGCCCACCATTGGAATATACAAGCAAAGTTCTATAATGAAAAATTCCAACTAGTATATGACAGTGACAACATAGGAGACTCTCTATCATGAAGATCATGGTGCTACTTTGAAGCACACGTGTGGAAAAAAAGGATAGTAACATTGCCCCTTCTCTTTTTTTCTCTCTTTTGTTGGTTTGGCTTCTTTGGCCTCTTTTTTTGTTGGCTTCATTGGCCTCTTTTTTTTTCCTCGCATGGGACAATGCTCTAATAATGAACATCATCACACTTTTATTTACTTACAACTCAAGAATTACAACTCGATACTTAGAACAAAATATGACTCAATATGAATGCCTCCGGCAGTGTATCGGGATGTGCAATGACTCAAGAGTGACATGTATAAAAATTATGAACGGTGGATTTGCCACAAATACTATGTCAACTACATGTTCATGCAAAGAAATATGACAATGATGAAGCGTGTCATAATAAACGGAACGGTGGAAGTTGCATGGCAATATATCTCGGAATGGCTATGGAAATGCCATAATATGTAGGTATGGTGGCTGTTTAGAGGAAGGTATATGGTGGGTGTACTGTACCAGCGAAAGTTGTGCGTGTTGGGGAACATAGTAATTTCAAAAAAATTCCTACGCACACGCAAGATCATGGTGATGTATAGCAACGAGAGGGGAGAGATTTGTCCATGTACCCTCATAGACCGAAAGCGGAAGCGTTAGCACAACGCGGTTGATGTAGTCATACGTCTTCACGATCCGACCGATCAAGTACCGAACGTAAGACACCTCCGAGTTCAGCACACGTTCAGCCCGATGACGTCCCTCGAACTCTGATCCAGCCGAGTGTTGAGGGAGAGTTTTGTCAGCACGACGGCGTGGTGACGATGTTGATGTTCTACAGATGCAGGGCTTCGCCTAAGCACCGTTACAGTATTATCGAGGTGGACTATGGTGGAGGGGGGCACTGCACACGGCTAAAAGATCAAACAGATCAATTGTTGTCTTTGGGGTGCCCCCCTGCCCCCGTATATAAAGGAGCAAGGGGGGTGCGGCCGGCCAAGGGGAGAGGCGCGCCGGAGGAGTCCTACTCCTACCGGGAGTAGGACTCCCCCCTTTTCCATGTTGGACTAGGAGAGAGAGAGGGGGAAGAGGTGGAGGGGAGAAAGGAAAGGGGCGCCCCCCTTTCCTTGTCCTATTCAGACTAGGGGGGAGGGGTGCGCGGCCCTGCCCTGGCCTCCTCTCCTCTCTTCCACCAAGGCCCATTAAGTTGCCGGGGGTTCCGGTAACCTCCCGATACTCCGGAAAAATCCCGATTTCACCCAGAACACTTCCGATGTCCAAACATAGGCTTCCAATATATCAATCTTCATATATCGACCATTTCGAGACTCCTCGTCATGTCCGTGATCACATCCGGGACTCCGAACAACCTTCGGTACATCAAAACACATAAACTCATAATAAAACTGTCATCGTAACGTTAAGCGTGCGGACCCTACGGGTTCGAGAACTATGTAGACATGACCGAGACACGTCTTCGGTCAATAACCAATAGCGGAACCTGGATGCTCATATTGGCTCCAACATATTCTACGAAGATCTTTATCGGTCAGACCGCATAACAACATACGTTGTTCCCTTTGTCATCGGTATGTTACTTTCTCGAGATTCGATCGTCGGTATCTCAATACCTAGTTCAATCTCGTTACGGGCAAGTCTCTTTACTCGTTCTGTAATACATCATCCCGCAACTAACTCATTAGTTGCAATGCTTGCAAGGCTTATAGTGATGTGCATTACCGATTGGGCCCAGAGATACCTCTCCGATAATCGGAGTGACAAATCCTAATCTCGAAATATGCCAACCCAACAAGTACCTTCGGAGACACCTGTAGAGCACCTTTATAATCACCCAGTTACGTTGTAACGTTTGGTAGCACACAAAGTGTTCCTCCGGTAAACGGGAGTTGCATAATCTCATAGTCATAGGAACATGTATAAGTCATGAAGAAAGCAGTAGCAGAATACTAAACGATCGTGTGCTAAGCTAAGGGAATGGGTCAAGTCAATCACATCATTCTCCTAATGATGTGATCCCGTTAATCAAATGACAACCCATGTCTATGGTTAGGAAACATAACCATCTTTGATTAACGAGCTAGTCAAGTAGAGGCATACTAGTGACACTCTGTTTGTCTATGTATTCACACATGTATTATGTTTCCGGTTAATACAATTCTAGCATGAATAATAAACATTTATCATGATATAAGGAAATAAATAATAACTTTATTATTGCCTCTAGGGCATATTTCCTTCAGTCTCCCACTTGCACTAGAGTCAATAATCTAGTTCACATCGCCATGTGATTTAACATCAATAGTTCACATCTTTATGTGGTTAACACCCATAGTTCACATCGATATGTGACCAACACCCAAAGGGTTTACTAGAGTCAGTAATCTAGTTCACATCGCTATGTGATTAACACCCAAAGAGTACTAAGGTGTGATCATGTTTTGCTTGTGAGATAATTTTAGTCAACGAGTCTGTCACATTCAGATCCGTAAGTATTTTGCAAATTCAATGTCTAGAATGCTCTGCACGGAGCTACTCTAGCTAATAGCTCCCTCTTTCAATATGTATCCATATTGAGACTTAGAGTCATCTGGATCAGTGTCAAAACTTGCATCGACGTAACCCTTTACGACGAACCTTTTTGTCACCTCCATAATCGAGAAACATATCCTTATTCCACTAAGGATAATTTTGACCGCTGTCCAGTGATCTACTCCTAGATCACTATTGTACTCCCTTGCCAAAATCAGTGTAGGGTATACAATAGATCTGGTACACAGCATGGCATACTTTATAGAACCTATGGCTGAGGCATAGGGAATGACTTTCATTCTCTTTCTATCTTCTGATGTGGTCGGGTTTTGAGTCTTACTCAATTTCACACTTTTGTAACACAGGCAAGAACACTTTCTTTGACTGTTCCATTTTGAACTACTTCAAAATCTTGTCAAGGTATGTACTCATTGAAAAAACTTATCAAGTGTCTTGATCTATCTCTATAGATCTTGATGCTCAATATGTAAGTAGCTTCACCGAGGTCTTTCTTTGAAAAACTCCTTTCAAACACTCCTTTATGCTTTGCAGAATAATTCTACATTATTTCCGATCAACAATATGTCATTCACATATACTTATCAGAAATGTTGTAGTGCTCCCACTCACTTTCTTGTAAATACAGGCTTCACCGCAAGTCTGTATAAAACTATATGCTTTGACCACACTATCAAAGCGTACATTCCAACTCCGAGATGCTTGCACCAGTCCATAGATGGATTGCTGGAGCTTGCATATTTTGTTAGCACCTTTAAGATTGACAAAACCTTCTGGTTGCATCATATACAACTCTTCTTTAATAAATCCATTAAGGAATGCAGTTTTGTTTATCCATTTGCCAGATTTCATAAAATGCGGCAATTGCTAACATGATTCGGACAGACTTAAGCATAGATACGAGTGAGAAACTCTCATCATAGTCAACACCTTGAACTTGTCGAAAACCTTTTGCGACAATTCTAGCTTTGTAGATAGTAACACTACTATCAGTGTTCGTCTTCCTCTTGAAGATCCATTTATTCTCAATGGCTCGCCGATCATTTGGGCAAGTCAATCAAAGTCCATACTTTGTTCTCATACATGGATCCCATCTCAGATTTCATGGCCTTAAACCATTTCGCGGAATCTGGGCTCATCATCGCTTCCTCATAGTTCGTAGGTTCGTCATGGTCAAGTAACATGACCTCCAGAATAGAATTACCGTACCACTCTGGTGCAGATCTCACTCTGGTTGACCTACGAGGTTCGGTAGTAACTTGATCTGAAGTTACATGATCATCATCATTAGCTTCCTCACAAATTGGTGTAGGAGTCACAGGAACAGATTTTTGTGATGAACTACTTTCCAATAAGGGAGCAGGTACAGTTACAAGTTCTACTTTCCTCCCACTCACTTCTTTCGAGAGAAACTCCTTCTCTATAAAGGATCCATTTTTAGCAACAAATGTCTTGCCTTCGGATTTGTGATAGAAGGTGTACCCAACAGTCTCCTTTGGGTATCCTATGAAGACACATTTCTCCGATTTGGGTTCGAGCTTATCAGGTTGAAGCTTTTTCACATAAGCATCGCAGTTCCAAACTTTAAGAAACGACAACTTTGGTTTCTTGCCAAACCACAGTTCATAAGGCGTCGTCTCAACGGATTTAGATGGTGCCCTTTTTAACGTGAATGCAGTTGTCTCTAATGCATAACCCCAAAACGATAGTGGTAGATTGGTAAGAAATATCATAGATCGCACCATATCTAATAAAGTACGGTTATGACGTCCGGACACACCATTACGCTGTGGTGTTCCAGGTGGCGTGAGTTGCGAAACTATTCCGCATTGTTTCAAATGAAGACCAAACTCGTAACTCAAATATTCTCCTCCACGATCAGATCGTAGAAACTTTATTTTCTTGTTACGATGATTTTCTACTTCACTCTGAAATTATATGAACTTTTCAAATGTTTCAGATTTTATGTTTCATCAAGTAGATATACCCATATCTGCTCAAATCATCTGTGAAGGTCTGAAAATAATGATACCTGCCGCGAGCCTCAATATTCATCGGACCACATACATCAGTATGTATGATTTCCAACAAATTTGTTGCTCGCTCCATTGTTCCGGAGAACGGCATTTTAGTCATCTTGCCCAAGAGGCATGGTTCGCAAGCATCAAGTGATTCGTAATCAAGTGATTCCAAAAGCCCATCAGCATGGAGTTTCTTCATGCGCTTTACACCAATATGACCTAAACGGCAGTGCCACAAATAAGTTGCACTATCATTATTAACTTTGCATCTTTTGGCTTCAATATTATGAATATGTGTATCACTACGATCGAGATCCAACAAACCATTTTCATTGGGTGTGTAAGCATATAAGGTTTTATTCATGTAAATAGAACAACAATTATTCTCTAACTTAAATGAATAATCGTATTGCAATAAACATGATCAAATCATATTCATGCTCAACGCAAACACCAAATAACACTTATTTAGGTTCAACACTAATCCCGAAAGTATAGGGAGTGTGCGATGATGATCATATCAATCTTGGAACTACTTCCAACACACATCATCACTTCACCCTTAACTAGTCTCAGTTCATTCTGCAACTCCCGTTTCGAGTTACTAATCTTAGCAACTAAACTAGTATCAAATACTAAGGGGTTGCTATAAACACTAGTAAAGTAAACATCAATAACATGTATATCACATATACCTTTGTTCACTATGCCATTCTTCTTGAAGTTCCCTTTCTTCCCTTTGCCCTTTTCTTGAAACTAGTGGTCTTGTCAACCATCAACACTTGATGTTTTTCATGATTTCTACCTTCGTCGATTTCAGCATCACGAAGAGCTTGGGAATCGTTTCCGTCATCCCTTGCATATTATAGTTCATCACGAAGTTCTACTAACTTGGTGATGGTGACTAGAGAATTCTGTCAATCACTATCTTATCTGGAAGATTAACTCCCACTTGATTCAAGCGATCGTAGTACCCAGACAATCTGAGCATATGCTCACTGCTTGAGCTATTCTCCTCCATCTTTTAGCTATAGAACTTATTGGAGACTTCATATCTCTCAACTCGGCTATTTTCTTGAAATATTAACTTCAACTCCTGGAACATCTCATATGGTCCATGATGTTCAAAACGTCTTTGAAGTCCCGATTCTAAGCCGTTAAGCATGCTGCACTAAACTATCAAGTAGTCATCATATTGAGCTAGCCAAACGTTCATAACGTCTGCATCTGCTCCTACAATAGGTCTGTCACCTAGCGGTGCATCAAGGACATAATTCTTCTGTGCAGCTATGAGGATAATCCTCAGATCACGGATCCAATCCGCATCGTTGCTACTAACATGTTTCAACTTAGTTTTCTCTAGGAACATATCAAAAATAAAACAGGGGAGCTAAACGCGAGCTATTGATCTACAACATAGATATGCTAATACTACCAGGACTAAGTTCATGATAAATTAAAGTTCAATTAATCATATTACTTAAGAACTCCCACTTAGATAGACATCCCTCTAATCATCTAAGTGATCACGTGATCCAAATCAACTAAACCATAACCGATCATCATGTGAAATGGAGTAGTTTTCAATGGTGAACATCACTATGTTGATCATATCTTCTATATGATTCACGCTCGACCTTTCGGTCTCAGAGTTCCGAGGCCATATCTGCATATGCTAGGCTCATCAAGTTTAACCTGAGTATTCTGCGTGTGCAAAACTGTCTTGCACCTGTTGTAGATGGACGTAGAGCTTATCACACCCGATCATCACGTGGTGTCTGGGCACGACGAACTTTGGCAACGGTGCATACTCAGGGAGAACACTTTTATCTTGAAATTTAGTGAGAGATCATCTTATAATGCTACCGCCGAACTAAGCAAAATAAGATGTATAAAAGATAAACATCACATGCAATCATAATATGAGACATGATATGGCCATCATCATCTTTGTGCCTTTGATCTCCATCTCCAAAGCATCGTCATGATCTCCATCATCTTGATCTATATCAATGTGTCGTCACATGGTCATCTCGCCAACTATTGCTCTTTGCAACTATTGCTATCGCATAGCGATAAAGTAAAGCAATTATTTGGCGCTTGCATCTTATGCAATAGAGAGACAACCATAAGGCTTTTGCCAGTTGCCGATAACTACAACAAAACATGATCATCTCATACAACAACTTATATCTCATCACGTCTTGACCATATCACATCACAACATGCCCTGCAAAAACAAGTTAGACGTCCTCTACTTTGTTGTTGCAAGTTTTACGTGGCTGCTACTGGGCTTAGCAAGAACCGTTCTTACCTACGCATCAAAACCACAACGATAGTTTGTCAAGTTGGTGCTGTTTTAACCTTCGCAAGGACCGGGCGTAGCACACTCGGTTCAACTAAAGTTGGAGAAACCGACACCGCCAGCCACCTGTGTGCAAAGCACGTCGGTAGAACCAGTCTCGCGTAAGCGTCGCTGTAATGTTGGTCCGGCCGCTTCATCCAACAATATCGCCAACCAAAGTATGACATGCTTTGGTAAGCAAGATGACTTGTATCGCCCACAACTCACTTGTGTTCTACTCGTGCATATGACATCTATGCATAAAACCAGGCTCGGATGCCACTGTTGGGGAACGTAGTAATTTCAAAAAAAATTCCTACGCACACGCAAGATCATGGTGATGCATAGAAAATAGAGGGGAGAGAGTTGTCCACGTACCCTCGTAGACCAAAAGCGGAAGCATTAGCACAACGAGGTTGATGTAGTCGTACGTCTTCACGATTCGACAGATCAAGTACCGAACGTACGGCACCTCCGAGTTCAGCACACGTTCAGCCCGATGACGTCCCTCGAACTCCGATCTAGTCGAGTGTTGAGCGGGAGTTTCGTCAGCACGATGGCGTGGTGACGATGGTGATGTTCTACTGACGCAGGGCTTCGCCTAAGCACCGCTACAGTATTATCGAGCTGGACTATGGTGGAGGGGGGCACCGCACACGGCTAAAAGATCAAACATATCAATTGTTGTCTTTGGGGTGCCCCCTTGCCCCCGTATATAAAGGAGCAAGGGGGGTGCATCCGGCCAAGGGGAGAGGCGCGCCGGAGGAGTCCTACTCCTACCGGGAGTAGGACTCCCCCCTTTTCCATGTTGGACTAGGAGAGAGAGGGGGAAGAGGTGGAGGGGAGAAAGGAAAGGGGGGCGCCGCCCCCTCTCCTTGTCCTATTCAGACTAGGGGGGACGGGCGCACGGCCCTGCCCTGGCCTCCTCTCCTCTCTTCCACCAAGGCCCACTAAGGCCCATTAAGTTGTCGGGGGTTCCGGTAACCTCCCGGTACTCCGGAAAAATCCCGATTTCACCCGGAACACTTCCGATGTCCAAACATAGGCTTCCAATATATCAATCTTCATGTCTCGACCATATCAAGACTCCTCGTCATGTCCGTGATCACATACGGGACTCCGAACAACCTTCGGTACATCAAAACACATAAACTCATAATAAATTGTCATAATAACGTTAAGCGTGCGGACCCTACGGGTTCGAGAACTATGTAGACATGACCGAGACACGTCTCCGGTCAATAACCAATAGCGGAACCTGGATGCTCATATTGGCTCCCACATATCGGTCAGACCGCATAACAACATATGTTGTTCCCTTTGTCATCGGTATGTTACTTGCTCGAGATTCGATCGTCGGTATCTCAATACCTAGTTCAATCTCGTTACCGGCAAGTCTCTTTACTCGTTCTGTAATACATCATCCCGCAACTAATCATTAGTTGCAATGCTTGCAAGGCTTATAGTGATGTGCATTACCGAGTGGGCCCAGAGATACCTCTCCGATAATCGGAGTGATAAATCCTAATCTCGAAATACGCCAACCCAACAAGTACCTTCGGAGACACCTGTAGAGCACCTTTATATTACGCCAGACGCTTTGGTAGCACACAAAGTGTTCCTCCGTAAACGGAGTTGCATAATCTCATAGTCATAGGAACATGTATAAGTCATGAAGAAAGCAGTAGCAGAATACTAAACGATCGTGTGCTAAGCTAACGGAATGGGTCAAGTCAATCACATCATTCTCCTAATGATGTGATCCCGTTAATCAAATGACAACCCATGTCTATGGTTAGGAAACATAACCATCTTTGATTAACGAGCTAGTCAAGTAGAGGCATACTACTGACACTCTGTTTGTCTATGTATTCACACATGTATTATGTTTCCGGTTAATACAATTCTAGCATGAATAATAAACATTTATCATGATATAAGGAAATAAATAATAACTTTATTATTGCCTCTAGGGCTTATTTCCTTCAGTGCGGTACTATAGAGGCTAGCAATGGTGGAAGGGTGAGAGTGCGTATAATCCATGGACTCATTATTAGTCATAAAGAACTAACATACTTATTACAAAAATCTATTAGTCATCAAAACAAAGTACTACGTGCATGCTCCTAGGGGGATAGATTGGTACGAAAAGACCATCGTCGTCCTCGACCGCCACTCATAAGGAAGACAATCAATAAATAAATCATGCTCCAACTTCGTTACATAACGGTTCACCATACGTGCATGCTACGGGAATCACAAACTTCAACACAAGTATTTCTACAATCCACAATTACTCACTATCATGACTCTAATATTATCATCCTCATATCTCAAAACAATCATAAGGAATCAAACTTCTCATGGTATTCAATGCACTTTATAGGAAAGTTTTTATTATATCCCTCTTGGATGCCTATCATATTAGGACTAAATTCATAACCTAAGCAAATTACCATGCTATTTAAAAAGACTCTCAAAATAATATAAGTGAAGCATGAGAGTTGAACAATTTCAATAAAATAAAACCACCACCGTGCTCTAAAAAGATATAAGTTAAGAACTAGAGCAAAATTGCCTAGCTCAAAAGATATAAGTGAAGCACATAGAGTATTCTAATAAATCACGATTCATGCGTGTCCCTCTCAAAAGGTGTGTACAAAAAGGATGATTGTGGCAAACTAAAAAGAAAATACTCATATCATACAAGACGCTCCAAGCAAAACACATATCATGTGGTGAATAAAAATATAGCCTCAGGTAAAGTTACCGATATATGAAGACGAAAGAGAGGATGCCTTTCGGGGCATCCCCAAGCTTAGGCTCTTGCCACTCCTTATTCCATAGTCCATCAAATCCTTACCCAAAAAATTGAAAACTTCACAACACAAAACTCAACAGAAAATCTCATGAGATCCGTTAGTACAAAAAAAATAAAATCACCACTTTTGGTACTGTTGTGAACTCATTATTTATTTATATTGGTGTAATATCTACTGTATTCGAACTTCTCCATGGTTCATACCCCCCGATACTACCCATAGATTCATCAAAATAAGCAAACAAGACATAGAAAACAGAATATGTCAAAAACAGAATAGTCTGTAGCAATCTGAATACTTCGAATACTTCTGTAACTCCAAAAATTCTGAAAACTTAGGACAACATAGGCAATTTGTATATTAATCTTCTACAAAAAGAATTAGTATTTTATCGCGCTTCTGTTAAAAATGAGAATTATATTACTGAGCACAAAAGTTTCTATTTTTCAGCAAGATCAAATCAACTATCACCGCAAGCTACCCCAAAGGTCTTACTTGGCACAAACACTAATTAAAACACAAAAAAACACATCTAACCAGAGGCTATATGAATTATTTATTCAAAAACAGAAAGGAAATATATTGGGTTGTCTCCCAACAAGCGTTTTTCTTTAAAGCCTTTTAGCTAGGCATTGATAATTTTAATGATACTCACATGAAAGATAGCAATTGAAACACAAAGAGAGCATCATGTAGTATATGAAAATCACATCTAAGTCTAACATACTTCCTATGCACAGGTGCTACTTCTGAGCTTGCGTTGGTTTTTCCCTTGAAGAGGAAAGGGTGATGCAGCAAAGTAGAGATAAGTATTTCCCTCAGTTAGAGAACCAATGTATCAATCCAGTAGGAGACAACGCACAAATCACCAATACATGCACAAACAATCAAATAACTTGCACCCAACGCGATAAAGAGGTTGTCAATCCCTTCACGGTTACTTGCAGAAGTGAGATCTGATAAATATATATGAAGCTAAACAAACGATAAAGTAAATATTTTTGGGTTTTTCGTTTATAGATAGGAAAGTAAAAGAATATAGTATATCGGAAACTTATATGATGGAAAATAGACCCGGGTGCCATAGGTTTCACTAGAGGCTTCTCTCAATATAGCAAATAATACGGTGTTTGAACAAATTATTGTCGAGCAATTGATAGAAAAGCGCAAAGTTATGACGATGTCTAAGGCAATGATTATGAAATATAGGCATCACGTCTGTGTCAAGTAGACCAAAACGACTCTGCATCTACTAATATTACTCCACACATCGATCGACTCATGCCTGCATTTAGAGTATTAAGATCATGAAGAACAGAGTAACGCATTAAGTAAGATGACATGATGTAGAGGAATAAACTTAAGCAATATGATGTAAACCCCATCTTTTTATCCTCGATGGCAACAATACAATACATGCCTTGCTGCCCCTACTGTCACTGGGAAAGGACACTGCAAGATTGAACCCAAAGCTAAGCACTTCTCCCATTGCAAGAAAAACCAATCTAGTTGGCCAAACCAAACCGATAGTTCGAAGAGAATTACAAATATACCAAATTATGCATAAAAGAATTCAGAGAAGATTCAAATAATATTCATAGATAAGCTGATCATAAATCCATAATTCATCGGATCTCGACAAACACACCGCAAAATAAGATTACATTAGATAGATCTCCAAGAACATCGAGGAGAACACGGTATTGGGAATCAAAGAGAGAGAAGAAACCATCTAGATACTAGCTATGGACCCATAGGTCTATGGTAAACTACTCATGCTTCATCAGAAGGGCAATAGAGTTGATGTAGAAGCCCTCCGTGATCGAATCCCACTCCGGCAGGATGCCGGAAAAGGCCCCTAGATGGGATCTCACGGGAACAGAAGGTTGCGGAGGTGGAAAAGTGTTTTCGTGGATTCTTCTAGTGGTTTTGGAATATATGTGAATATATAGGAGGAAGATCTAGGTTAGGGGGTCGCCGAGGGGCCCACAAGGTAGGGGGCGCGCGCGCCCTCCACCGTTGTGGCCACCTCGTGGCTCTTTTGACTTGCACTCCAAGTCTCCTGGGTGTCTTCTGGTCCAAGAAAATTCATCTCGAAGGTTTTATTCCGTTTGGACTCCGTTTGGTATTCCTTTTCCGCAAAACACAAAAACAAGGAAAAAACAGAAACTGGCATTGGGCTCTAGGTTAATAGGTTAGTCCCAAAAATAATATAAAATAGCATATTAATGCATATAAGACATCCAAAACAGATAATATAATAGCATGGAACAATAAAAAATTATAGATACGTTGGAGACGTATCAATAGGCATTTTATAGGAAAACAAATTAGCAAGACAAGCAAGATCTAGCATATGCAAGGAAGAAGAAAGAAACAATAGCAATCTGAACATAACGAGAGGAAATTTAGTAACATGAGAATTTCTATAACCATATTTTCTTGTCTCATAATAATAACATGTAGGATCGTAAGCAAATTCAACAATATAGCTATCACATAACATATTCTTAACATGATCCACATGCACGCAAAGCTGACACTCTTCCAAAATAGTGGGATTATCAGATAAAGTCATGACCTTTCCTAACCCACTTTTATCAATAAATTCATAAGACTGAACATTATCCAAATACATGGGATCTAAAGTTAACACTCTTCCAAACCCACTTTCAATATTATTGAAAGCATTATTATCAATCTCATATTCACCATGGGCTTAAATAAATTTTCAAGATCATAAGAAGAATCACCCCAATCATGATCATTACAACAAGTCGTGGACAAGCAAAACTAGCATCCCCAAGCTTAGGGGTTTGCATATCATCAACACAATTGACTTAATTGGAATTTATACTGACATCACTGCAATAATGCTTTTCATTCAAGGCACTATCGTGAATACTTTATAATTTTCTTGTTTCAACACTTCATCACAATTTTTAGATTCACGACTTTCAAGCAAAACCTCATAGAGATAATATAGTGCACTCAATTCACTAGCAATTGGTTCATCATAATTGGATCTCTTAACAAGATTAGCAAGTGGATGAGGATCTATAAACTCTTTGGTTTCTGATTTTCAATAAGCACACAATTATACCAAACGAACGAGCAAACAAACCAAGTAAGACATAAAAGCAAATCAAAAGACGAACGGAAAGAAGGCAAATAAAAAGGCAAATCTTTTTGAAAATCGTTTTAGAAGTGGGGTGAGGAAAATGAGAGGCAAATGGCGAATAATGTAATGCAAGAGATGAGAGTTTTATGATAGGTACTTGGTAGGCTTGATGTAGATCTTGACTTGGCGTAGATCTCCCCGGCAATGGCGCCATAAATACTTCCTCCTACTTCTTGAGCTTGCGCTGGTTTTTCCCTTGAAGAGGAAAGGGTGATGTAGCAAAGTAGAGATAAGTATTTCCCTCAGTTAAGAACCAAGGTATCAATCCAGTAGGAGAAGAACGCGCAAATCACCAATACCTGCACAAACAATCAAATACTTGCACCCAACGCGATAAAGGGGTTGTCAATCCCTTCACGGTCACTTGTAAAAGTGAGATCTGATAGAGATAGATAAATAAAACAAAACAAAGATAAAATATTTTTGGGTTTTTTGGTTTGTAGATCTGAAAGTAAAAGATTGCAAAATAGTAGATCAGAAACTAATATGATGGAAAATAGACCCAGGGGCCATAGGTTTCACTAGAGGCTTCTCTCTTGAAGGCAAATAATACGGTGGGTGAACAAATTACTGTCAAGCAATTGATAGAAAAGCGCAAAGTTATGACGATATCCAAGGCAATGATTATGAAATATAGGCATCACGTCCGTGTCAAGTAGACCGACTCCTGCCTGCATCTACTACTATTACTCCACACATCGACTGCTATCTAGCATGCATCTAGAGTATTAAGTTCATAAAGAATGGAGTAATGCCTTAAGTAAGATGACATGATGTAGAGGAATAAACCCATGCAATATGACATAAACCCCATCTTTTTATCCTCGATGGCAACAATTCAATACGTGTCTCGCTACCCCTACTTTTTCACTGGGTGAAATCACGCAAGATTGAACCCAAAGCTAAGCACCTCTCCCATTGCAAGAAAAACCAATCTAGTTGGCCAAACCAAACCGATAATTCAAAGAGAAATACAAAGATATCAAATCATGCATATAAGAATTCAGAGAAGATTCAAATAATATTCATAGATAAGCTGATCATAAATCCACAATTCATCGGATCTCGACAAACACACCGCAAAACAATATTACATCGGATAGATCTCCAAGAACATCGAGGAGAACATGGTATTGAGAATCAAAGAGAGAGAAGAAGCCATCTAGCTACTAGCTATGGACCCGTAGGTCTGAGGTAAACTACTCACGCTTCATCGGAAGGGGAATAGGGTTGATGTAGATGCCCTCCGTGATCGAATCCCCCTCCAGCAGGATGCCGGAAAAGTCCCCAAGATGGGATCTCACGGGAACAGAAGGTTGTGGCGGTGGAAAAGTGTTTTCGTGGATGCCTCTGGTGGTCTGGGAATATATGTGAATATATAGGAGGAAGATCTAGGTCAGGGGGTCACCGAGGGGCCCACAAGGTAGGGGCGCGCCCTACCTCCCTTGGCGTGCCCT
This sequence comes from Aegilops longissima, assembly GCA_021605205.1. Classification (NCBI taxonomy): domain Eukaryota; kingdom Viridiplantae; phylum Streptophyta; class Magnoliopsida; order Poales; family Poaceae; genus Aegilops; species Aegilops longissima. Next base: position 12,391 of record JAHIAM010002331.1, on the reverse strand, counting down.
CCACCCTTTGCGCCGCCTCGTGGCTCTTCTGACTTGCACTCCAAGTCTCCTGGGTGTCTTATGGTCCAAGAAAAGTCATCGTGAAGTTTTATTCCGTTTGGACTCCGTTTGATATTCCTTTTCTGTGAAGCTCAAAAACAAGGAAAAAACATAAACTGGCACTGGGCTCTAGGTTAATAGGTTAGTCCAAAAAATAATATAAAGTAGCATATTAATGCATATAAAACATCCAAAACAGATAATATAATATCATGGAATAATCAAAAAGTATAGATACGTTGGAGACATATCAGAAACCGACACATAACTGCCAGGACATATCCTTCTTTGGTACCATGACCAAATTGGCCAGCCAATCGGGGTGTTTTATATCTCGGATGAACCCGGCCTCCAGTGGCTTAGCCAACTCCTCGCCCATTGCTTGACGCTTGGGTTCGGAAAAACGTCGAAGTGTTTGCTTGGCAGGCTTGTAGCCTTTTAGTATATTCAAGTTGTGTTCTGCGAGCCTGCGGGGTATCCCTGGCATGTCGGAAGGATGCCAGGCAAATATGTCCCAATTCTCCTTGAGGAAAGTGTGCAAGGCCTCGGCGATCTCTCAATCCAGGTTTGCCCCTATGGACTCTGTTTTGGCGGGGTCCATTTGGTGCACCTGAAATTTGACTATTTCGTCGGCTGGTTTGAATGAAGTAGATTTCGGTCACTTGTCAAGAATGGCATCATCTCGGTCGACTTCGGTGCGTAATGCGGTTAGTTCCTCGGCCGCGAAGGCTTTAGACAAGGTCTTGAGGGCGAGCGATGTCGTCTTGTTCTCGGCTTTAAGTGCTCTGTCGGGGTTGTTCTAGATGGTGATGATCCCATTTGGGCCTGGCATTTTAAGCTTCATGTAGTCGTAATGTGGTACCGCCTGGAATATAGAGAAGGCGTCCCTCCCGAGGAGGGCGTGATATCCGCTCTTGAAGGGTGCGATGTGAAATGTGACCTCCTCAGAGCGGTAATTATCCGGTGTTCCAAAGACCACGTCCATGGTTATTTTTCCACTACAGCATGCTTCTCGCCCAGGGACTATACCTTTAAAGATGGTGCAGCTCTGTTCAGCGGCGCACATCTTATCCGAGTGTCTGCATATATCAAATTTAGGTTGCTGCCTCCGTCCATAAGGACTTTCTGAAGTCGGCAGCTGCCCACAATTGCGTTAAGGACCAGAGCGGCGGGGCAGCTGTTCTGGGCTAACTTCGGCTGATCATTGTGATCAAAAGTAATTGGCATGTCTATCTGACGGTGTCTGGGACTAGGGGGTACTCACCACGTCGTCTCCTGACCTGTGGGTCGGGCCAAGGACCCTCATGGCGATTCACTATTGGGCCACTTCGGGCAGCCCATGCCGCATACAAGGAGATTCCACAAAGACTTGGCGCCCAAGACGAGGACTCCCCTAAACCCTAGGCCTACGGTGTATATATAAACCAAGGCCAGGCTAGTCAATAGACAATCTAATATTCATTACTACAGTCTCGTGGTAGATACATGTACTCTATACTACACCCCTTATGAATACAATCAAAAGCAGGAGTAGGGTTTTACCTCTAAGAGAGGGCCCGAACCTGGGTAAACACCGTGTCCCTCGTCTCCTATTACCCATCGCTCCAAGACGCCTAGCTTAGGACCCCTACTACGAGATACGCCGGATATAGAACAGACATTGGTGCTTTCATTGAGAGCCTGCTGGGTGTTTGTTGCGGATCGATGGGATGATCAAGTGCTATTTTTCAGTCAGATCCGTTCGCATGAATTGATTTCTTCAAGAATTATTGCAGTCGGATTGTTGTTTTATTTCGCAGGTTCATCCGTGATTAGTTCCGATCTAAGATCGGGCAAAGAGGGTTTGTTTGTCAATACCCGATGTGCATCTACAAATCTGCACAATGGCAGCCCGTGTTGCGGCGGCGGCCAATACCAGTACAAGACGCATTATGTGCACGTCAGGGGAGCGGAGGCCTCGTGCTGTACGGAGCTGAGCAGATAGCCCAGAACTCCTGCCCACGTCGAGTAGTGCAGGCGGGCTGGCCAACAGGAATTGTGATCGGCGGCCGTACGCAGGGAGATTCCATCCTTCCTTTTCTCTTTATACTACTCCCTCCGTTCCAAATTACTCGTCGCTGAAATGGATGTATCTAGAACTAAAATACATCTAGATACATCCATACGTGCGACAAGTAATTCGGAATGGAGGGAGTATTGTTTTGGTTGTCCTTTGGTTAGTGGTCTGTCTTCCGTGCATGCCGCACGTATTAGATTGATTGATTTTACCCTACCGAGCAGTAGTACTACTACTTGGACTACTTGCTAGCACTGGCGTGAGATGCTAGATCTCATACGCCATGTTGATTTTAATCTGATAACTAATAGCTACTTCATCCATTATTGTTACATCAGGTCAAGTCCTTCCTAATAATTTCGTACAATATAAATTATTTGTGCGAACATATTTTCTGCTAGCCTTTCAAATTTTACTTGCAGATCATGGCCGGGATCCGGACAATATACAGACGATTGTCCTAATCTGATGTGTGTTGGAACTACCGCACGAGGCTGACTGATGGCAGCGTTCCCGAGGTACTGATCCGGTGTGTCCTACGCTGTCCAACCAGCCGATGTATGTTACTCGAAGTACTCACGCGAGCGCACTGCACGCGGAGCTTAGAAGATCCCTGCTCGACGTCATCCACCAGGGAGATCCTCTTGCTTCTTTACTTTACATTAAATTATACAAGTATCAAGGCGGTTGGCTACTACAGTAGTATTTTTTGTTAAAGCATGCGTGCTCTAATCGTTTAATAGTACATGTTGGCTAAGCTATACATAGTACTAATCTACATAAAAGCTTTGTGTCAGCTTTTTACTTTTCAGGTGCTTCGTGGGCTACTTGGTTGTTTTCATGTCCACAGTATGGTGGACAGTGCGTCCGTAACTTGGCCAGCCTCCTCGCCATAAGATGTCATGATGCACCATCGCGCAGCCTGGAAAATTAATAGTGGTGCACTATGCTGCCACCTCTACAAACCGACGTCGTCGTCCCAATCGGCGTAAATCAGCTCACGTGAACACTTTGCTGGTCAAAATTGCCATACCGGCAGGCTCGGTTGCCTCGGGGACTTCGGCATCGTTGAGAGAGCTCTACCTCATCGAGTGTTCGGCACACAGGCCATATTTCTTTTATTACTCACTTTGCATAAATTATTAATTATGCAACGGTTTTTTTATTTTTTTTTATTGTTACTATTATATCTGGCTTGCACTATTTTCTGTGCACAGGTAAATGCTCTGGGTTTGGCAGCGCTGTCACCTCGGCGTACCGACGTACCACGTCACCTCGGCTAGACCGGGGGTTTCGTCATCAGTTCATTAACCCACGCCGGGGACTTTGGTGTCATACTGCCGGCCCGCTCCATCGCCTTGGTTCGACTGGGGGTTCCACCTCGCCGCACTTGCCGTGCTATGTCGCCACTTCGAAGTGCTGAGCTCTTCGCTCCGCCTCCTCGGGACTGGCTTGGGGGCTGGAACCTTGTCCCGCATCAAGCTCGGACCGCGTCATCAATGCCGAACACATTGATCAGCTAAGTCGCTTTCATGCTCGAAAACTTTCAGTTTTAATTTTTTTTTCGGTTCGACCAAGCATTATACTTTTTGGCAAAAAGTTGTTTATGAAAAACTTGTCAAAACTTTGTTTGTGACACACAAATTCAAATACCTCGTTTACTTGGGGGCTTCTTTTATGAAACCTTCCTCTTGCATATGATTATACTTGTATGGCTTCGTTCCTTGTTCGTGTATTACACCTCAATATGCACCATGCTGACTTAAGTGTTCCGCAAGCTGGGTTGCCTTGCTCCTGTGTTTACCCCTACGTTCCCGATTGTTCGTCTAGGGAGTAAAGGGAGCACCTCTGCGATTGTCGCGATCGGGTCATCCGAGCTCGGACCTCAGACTGGGTGAAGCCGAAAGCTAGCGCTCTTATTGTTTTCAATCATGGTCGGCACACAACGGAACTCATGAGTACAAAAAATCTATTGCACAAGTCTCGTAGTAACAATGAGCAACCGAAGAAAGGTATCGGTGGGGTACTATTTTCTTCAAGATGCTTCTTACACTTCGCAAAGAATATAGCATAAGTTCCCCGAGCGTGCTTTTGTCTGTTACAGCCTTATGGCCTGATTGCCTGGTTATCGTAAACACCGTCGATATTCTCGATGTGGAGTACATAACACTTTTCGCCCTCGATCAAGAGGGAGAAGCCGACGGTCGGTTAAGACGCGTTTAAAGTTCGGGTGAACACCGATATGATATAAGTACTTCGGTACATACAATCATTATACATAAAATTCTTGTACCCAAGTCACTTGGGGGCTCTTAAATTTATGTGAGCTGTTTTATAATAAGTGTTTTTATTCTTAGTCGTTGCAAAGTCTTTTCCTATCACTCCTTTTTTCGACGCGAGTGTGTGGTCAATAGCCGGGGAGCCTAGTTTCTCTCTCAAAGCCGCTAGAGTTTAGTTTGCTAAACTGGCCTAACGAGAAGTACTCCGCCTTCGGGATAGGAGGTTGAAGCCGTAGGCTAACCCGTTTGAAGTCTTGACATAGGATGTGTCATGTTAAAGCACGACAGAAGCACAATTTTTTTTTCTAAGACCAATTTTCGGATTGGCACCGAACACTTGATCTAGTTCGGACGTCAAGTTTTTACTGAAGTTTTTTGGTTTTACAAGCCTATGGCACTTTTAAAATATTCGTGTGTTTCCGGCATAAGTCTCGCAATGCAACGCCGGACACCATTAGAGACTCGGCAAAAACATTCTCGAATATTGCTATATATGCATCGGTTTCGAATTGTGTCTACGGTCAATAGTTGTTTTGCCCGGCTCCTGTGCTTGCCTCCTACGTTCCTGATTGTTCGGCTAGGTGTGCAAAGGGAGAACCGCTGCGATTGTGCTTCCAGCTCGCATGGTTAAGCACCTCAGTGGAGAAAGCCGAAAACTGACTATCACAATAAGCATAAACTGGTCAGCGATCCGATGACTGTGTTAAATGACGGGCCGTTCATAACATTGGCCGAAGTGTTTACGGCTTGACCTCGGCTGTCGCCGAACACTAACCGGGGGCCACTAGCTAGCCTCCCAACTTTAAGCCCCTATGACTAGGTGAAAGTTATAAAGCCCGCATATCTGATTGCCTCGTTTCCGCTAACACAACCGCCTCCGGGCACCGAGATGTCGGCTAAGGGTTGTCTTGTTATTACGGAAACACCCTGCATAGTATCTACAAAGGGGTAGAAGCCGATGATGGGCCACTTTCAACTGATAAACGGTCGCAATGGAGTCAAAATAAACATATATCATCAGTATTTGTATTCAGTATACAAGCGCTGCCTTCCGTAATTATCGTTATAAAGCCATACATATGCATCAATTTGACTTAAGATTTTGGCCAAGATGGGTTGCCTGGCTCCTGTGCTTGCCCCTACGTTCCCGATTGTTCGGCTAGGCGGTAAAGGGAGCACCTCTGTGATTGTTACTACCAGGTCATCCAGGCTAGTACCTCAGACTGGGTGAAACCGAAAGCTAGCAATCTTAAAGGATATAATTGGTCGGCAACGACGGAAGTGAAAATTTTGGTCTATTCAGACCTTAGAGTTCGGGAACTTTCCCAGAACTAAATCCTCAGTATTTTCCTCCCACATTGATCGGAGGTGAGGTTTCATGATCATGATCAGCATGACAACCCAAAGAAAGGAACCGATAACGGGACTATTTTCCTTGGAAGATGTGTCTTACATTAAAAAGTAATATGACATATCTCTCTGTGTAACTTTGTTTATAAAACCATATGACCAGATTGCCTTGTTTGCCGTAAATCTTTGCCCTCATAAAGGCTTTATAAAGTGGGAAAAACACTCCCCGGCTACTGGCCGAGGTGGTTGAAGCCGATGGTCGGTCTACAAAGTTTTGTACAGTGCAGATCCGAGCATTAATGATGTAGAGTACTTGGATACATAGAGTCATTACACATAATTTGTGATTTTACTCCGGATATCGATCCTTAATTCGGCCACCCGTGCCCACATTAAGGCTCGGGGGCTATTGGGCTTCGGGCTTATCATTTGCTAATATCAAAGGGGCACATCAATCCCCTAATATGGCGTTGCCACTCGACCAGTGTCTCGGGGGCTACTACATTGACAATCTAATGCAGAAAATTTAAAGTGCAATGTAGTTTTTGAGGAGATTATGATCCTCAGGTTGGTCGGCCGCACCCAACCTGAGTCTCGAGGACTTTGCACACCGCTTTTTGTGTCCCGAAGTATTCTGCCGAGCTAGGAGTTGATCCTCAGGCCGATTTTGCGAATGAACCTAAGTCTCCGGGGCTACTGGGATCAGTGGTCTTATGTCATCCTTCAGGTGCATCTCGGGTTTTAGACCGATACACACCTTGAGGGCTAGGGGCTATATATCTCGGCAGAGAATAAATGGCACCAATTGAAAATATTGACAAAAAATTGGCCCGCAGTCGGGGTGGTGCACCACCTCGGAAGCAGTCCGGCATAAAGCTCGGGCGCCAGTACCTGCATTTCCGGCATTAAGCTCGGCTAAACTCCTTCAACTTTTTTGAACCAAGGTGATCTATGACACCTCGGATATAGTCCGGCATTGGAGCTTGGACATAGTCCGGCGTTGGAGGTCGAATATAGTCTGTCGTTGGAGCTCGGATACAGTTCGGCGTTGGAGCTCGGCTGTAACAATACTCTTCAGATATAGTCTGTTGTTGGAGCTCGGATACATTCCAGCGTTGGAGCTCGGAAGCGGTCCGGCGTTGGTGCTCGGCTGCAAAAGATACCTCGAATGCAGTCCGACATTGGAGCTCGGATGCAAGAGGACACTGCCGCCCGGGAACAACTTCAAACCCGAGGTGTGGCATAAAATAACAAGGCATTGATAAAGGTCGGAAACTTAAAGGGCTCTCGATACCCGACGTAAACTCTTCGATGCACTTCGCGATCCTCAAGATCGAAGATGAGAAGATTTGTTGAACCAGTTTTCAAGACCGACGACCGAAGATGAAGAACAGTTCAGAAGAATCGAGGAGCGTCCCCAACTTGAAGACCAGTTGAGGGGGCTATTGACGGTGTCCGGGACTAGGGGGTACTCACCACGTCGTCTCCCGACCTGTGGGTCGGGCCGAGGACCCCCATGGAGGTTCACTATTGGGCCACTTCGGGCAGCCCATGCCGCATACAAGGAGATTCCACAAAGACTTGGCGCCCAAGACGAGGACTCCTCTAAACCCTAGGCCTACGGTGTATATATAAACCGAGTGTCGGTGTCAAAACCGGCGGATCTCGGGTAGGGGGTCCCGAACAGTGCGTCTAAGATCGATCGTAACAGGAGACAGGGGACACAATGTTTACCCAGGTTTGGGCCCTCTCTATGGAGGTGTAAGTGCATCTAGTGCCACCCCTAGTTGGTTTTGGAGTATTGACGACAAATGTGGTTGAGGGACTAATGCGTTTGTGAGAATTGCAGGATAACGCGGGTAGTGTCCCTCATTGATTCGGTTTACCTACCGGAGATGACCCCTAAAAATGTATGAAGACATTGACGACAATGGTGGTATGTGAAGATATTCACATTGAAGACTATGACATGAGAAGACATTGAGTGAATACTATGGAGCGCGAAGACTGTGTCGCTTCGTTGTTTCCTTTTCTTCTTTGTTGAGTCGTAGGAACCACCGCATCGTTAAGGGGGTCCAAGTGATCATAGTCGTAATGATCAAGTGATGCTCAACCCAAATCCTATGTCTTCGATCGAAGGCAATGAGAGCAAAACTTATCCAGAGTGGATGAGTCGCTTTGCTTGTAGCCCAAGTAAAGTTGCCGTGTGTGTTTGAAATCGACCGTTGGAACACGTGTCGGCCTTAGTGACCTGTGGTCATTTCGGACATAACAGGTCGGGTTGCCTAGTGGCTATAAATAGCCCACCCCTACACCATAAATTGGTGGCTGCTCGAGTTAGTGCACGGCTTTTGTCGCTTGAGAGCAACCCACCTCAAGCCTTTGAGAGAGAAACCTTGCGAGGAAAAAGCCCAAACACCCGAGCCAAAGAGTGTTAGGCATCATCAAGTTTTCTGTCTGTGACACCAAGACTTATTACACTTGAGGATCTGTGAATCCTCGTTTGTTAGGCATCGCATTCGAGCATCCAAGAGTCATTGTGGATTGTCGGTGAACGAAGTCTGTGAAGGTTCGGAAGTCTACCTTGAAGACTTACCTGAGTGATTGGGCGAGGACTGTGTGTCTAAGCTCAAGGGGAATAAGGTGAAGACGCGGTCTTCTGAGTTGAATCTCAGCCTCTCTAACCAGATGTACAGTTGTCACAGCAACTGGAAATGGTCCAACAAATCTTGTGTCTTCAACAAGTGACTGGTTCTATCCCTTCCCTCCTTTACCTTGAGTTTGTCTTCGTGAAGTCATTGCTTATATGCCTTATCTGTTTGACTTCATTGCTTGACTACTATCGTTGTTTGGCTTCATACTATCTTCCATCATGATCCTACTACCAAGCTGCTATTAGTCTTATACTTTCACGCTATTGCATACTAGACTATGGTTTGCTTGTTGTAGTTTATCTTCCGCTGCATATCAATTAGGTCATTTCTATTGTTTGTCTTCGAAAATCCGTGTTTTGAAGACTTTCCTAAAAATCGCCTATTCACCCCCCCCCCCTCTAGTCGATAACTAGCACTTTCAATTGGTATCAGAGCAAGGTACTCCCTTGTTCGTGTGATTCGGTTTAACCACCGGAGTTTTAGCTATGTCGATCGCAGGATAATCAAAGTCTCCGCTTTCTTGCCCGTGTTCGATGGAACCGACTATCCCTCTTCGGAAGAATAAGATGCGATGCATCTTGAAGCCATTGATGTCGACCTCGGTATGTCGTCAAGAACGGCGCTCCTAAATCGGTGAAGGTGTCACCCCGCCGATGTCAAGAAGTTCATTCAACTGACTCCACCGCAAAGAACATCATCTGTGGTCATCTCGACCAAAGGACAAGATGGCCGTGTGAGTGCTCGAAACGCGAAGTTAGTCTGGATCGCTATCCAAGGTCAACGAAGGCATCTCAACCCGAGAGATCAAAGGATCGGTGTTCTTCGCAACCTCTTCAACCGCTTCAAGAGAAACGACAATGAAAATGTCCAGCTCACATTTGATTGCCTCACTGACATCACAAATGAGCTTCATGCTCTCGGCGCCACCGAGGTCACCAAGCATGAAATCGCCAAGACACTATCGAGATCACTTGACAGCTCTTTTGACACCCTTGCCCTCATGATACAAGAACGCCCCGACTTCAAGACACTCGATCCGTCTGATATACTTGAGAGGCTCAACACACATGAGTTCCAACTTTTCGAGAAAAGAGATATCTATGGTCCCAACTATGGCGAACTCGCTTTGAAGGCAAAAGTTGTTTCCTCATCCAAGAAGAATCACTACGGTTCGATGATCCCAAGACATTGGAAAGGAACTTGCTATGCTTGTGAAGAAGTTCCAAGTTCACTAGGAAGAAAGGCTTCGTAAAGTCTTCACGATCCAGCTCAAGAAATGATGAAGCTTCCACTCATGACTACAAGAAGAGAACCTGTCACAAGTGCAAGAAAACTGACACTATATCTCCGAGTGTCCACAAGGGGACAATGAGAAGAAGAAGAAGAAGAGCAAGGAATATGATTCGATGACAAGAAGAAGAAGAAATCTTCAAAGTCTTCTTCCAAGTCCTCATCAAAGTCTTCATCTCATAAGAAGAGCTCATCCGCAAGGCTTGTGCTTTTGTTGGCAAGGAAATGGATCCAGAGGAGGAGTCTGCTTCGAGGAGGTGGAGGTGGAGTCCAAGAGGAGTCCGACCACAGCGCTGTAAGTCCGGCTTTAGCCACGCCTATGTTGCCAAGTCCATCTTCAACATCAAGACAATGACTTCTACACCAACGCTCAAGCCGATGACAAGGACGACCCTGCTCCCACCCTATCGCTTCATGGCACGCGGTGCCAAGGTAAAATCACGTGATGCTTACTTTCAAACATCAAGTGAAGATGACTCGATTGTGAATCCAAACCCAGCTACAAAACACTTGCTAAAATTGCAACCAACAACAAAGAGCTATGGAACATACTCAAAACTGTTAGACAAAAGCGATGACCTGTTGGACGCAGAATGACACGCTCACAGTCCTTAGTTGAAGACATTAAAATCTTCATGCTAAGTACCAAGAACTTGAAAGTCGCCATGAAACGCCTCAACTACTCATGAAAAGCTCTCCTATGATTATCTTCAAAGGAAGCAAGAGCTTGAGAAATTGAGAGCGGCTCATGAAGATCTTCAAAAGAGAATGAGTCACTTCACACTCAATGATCAGTTCCGCCAGATGGATTTGAACCACCATGTCTAAAATGCCTTGAGCGTGATATAGCTACCTCTGCTTGAATGTTCAACTGCTACTATCGTTGCATTGTCTTCAACTACTAATGTGGTAACTAACCCTCTCATGGAGGATACCACTGCTATTGTCGATGAAAATGCTAGGTTGAAGACATTGCTTGAAACAGGATGTATAAAAGTCCGAAAGGGCATCGACACTTTATGATGTCCTCAAAAGCAGATTCTGAACCAAAACCCTAGGAAAGAGGGTGTTGGGTTTGAGAGGAAAATGAATGTTGATGGTTCCTATCGAAGCCCGAGCAAGATCCCAAAACCACATGGGTTGCTGCAAAGGGACCTTCAAGGATCCATCCACCTTATCCGCTTTACCTGTGCTAACCCTATTATCATTGATGAACTTTGATGCAAACTATAAGCTGTTCAAGAATCAGAATGGTGAAGTGTTTGCGGTATATTGGTACTAACTCGCAGGAATGGACCACCTATGAAGAAGATCTGGTTCCCAAAAGCTGTCTTGAGAATCTTCCAAGAATGTCATCATGACACCACCGGGAAGAAGACAAACCCCAAACCTAAGGCGCCATATGGTCCAAAGGCTTCATACGACAGAGGACTCACCGAGCCACCCTAACGCCAATGTTTTGCAGGAAACCGTACTCAAATTTATGAATATGAGCGTGTGTCTTCAAACCGCTATGTTCATAGAACTAAGAACTTTTCTCGCTTATTCATATGAGTATCATTCATCTCCTGCAAGGCTATTTGCTAGGGCTCCAAAGCCCAAGTTCTCGATGCTGCACTTAGACTCATTGTTTCTAAGCCACCCTCAAGATGTGGGTGGTTAAGAAGAATTAACTCTCTTTTGCGTGAAAGGGTCTCCACCAAAAATCAAAGGCGCCGATGCTATTGTTGGGGACCTAAAACATCTTGTAGGGCACAAGATCAAATGCCCAAATGGTCTCACTATGTATTTTGTTCTGAATCGTTTGCCATTCATCCTATCAGTCCTAATCTTGATTTAAGCTTCAATAATCCACTTGCTCGTCAAATGTTTATGCTTCACAATGCTCTTGGTGAAGCCTATCCCCTAACTGCATCAGAGGGTATGACACCTCATGCTTCGTAATGGATTATGGACAAGGATGCACTAATCATATGATTTGGTGATCAAGTCTTCTCATGGACTCAACCTTACATCCATCGACAAGAGTCACATCACATTTGTCGACACCGGTAAAAGCAAGGTATTGGGTCTAGGTAGAGTTGCAATCTCAAAGGATCAACACATGGATAAAGTGATGCTTGTTGAATCCCTTGGTTTCAACTTGATGTCCGCCTCAATGCTTTGTGACTTGAACATGATTGTGATATTCGAAAATATCGCTGCCTTGTACTAATGGAATCGACAAGTCTCTAGTCTTTGAAGGGTATAGGAAAGATGATCTATACATGGTAGATTTCTCACAGGTCCACGACTTGTCAGATGTCTTCTTGCAAAAGCTTCGAATCGTGGCTCGCATCGGAGGTGGGGCATGTCGGCATGAGGAACTTACACACACTCGCCAAGAAGAAGCATGTCATAGGCATCGAAGGTGTCAAGTTCAAGAAGGATCATTTGTGTGGTGCTGCGAAGTCGGAAAGATGACTAGGCAAAGCACCCTCAAGACAATCATGACCACATCTCAACCCTTCGAGCTGTTACACATGGATTTGTTTGGCCCTACTCATTACTCTACCTCACAACAACTGCTTGTCTCTATGGCTTCGCCATTGTTGATGACTACTCAAGATACACATGGGTGCACATAATTTCTACAAGATCAAGTGCAAGATGTCTTCAGACGCTTCGCCAATCGAGCAATGAACAATTATGGCGCCAAGATCAAGCATATCGAAGTGATAATG